>VZSE01002356.1:347391-387391 GCA_013398275.1 Promerops cafer | reverse complement strand
TCTTTAATATGCATATGCAGCTGCTAATTGGGGGGAAATTAGTAGGTAAACTAACCCAAACTACACAAATAAACACGGGGCAGCAGGAAAGAAAAGGCTGCTCTTTGATACTCCACAGTGTGCTGGAAGATGCCATGGGCTCCAGGGCCCAAATTTGTTAATAAAATCAAAGAGTCAAGCTTCCTTGCCCTAGACTCACATGCAAAACAGGAATATAAGAATGTTCAGCAATGAACTCATTTGTGGCAGCATGTCAGCCACCACAGACCTTCTGAGGGGATCAAAAGGCTCCACTAAAAAAAGCTGCCAAGAAACCAACTCATGTTTCACACTGCTGGCTTATTTTGTACCCTCTACATGTGTTAGTGGTTCTGAAAAGTTAAAGACTTTCTGCTCAGTAAGTGGCTAGCTGGGAATATCATTGCATCACATCACAGCCCTCTCTACCTGCACATCCTTGAAGCAGTTTGGCCACGGCAGTGGAAGGTCCTGGGAGCTACGGGGGCACATCCTCCTGACAGAAGCTGTGCTGAGAGCTGGTGATCATCTCAGACTCACACAGCAGCACGCTGGAATTCCTTCCCCTCCTGCAGAAGATGAACTTGCTTTCCTCCTGACTCCCTGATGCATATCCCTGCCAGCCCAGAAACTCACGCCCAGGCACCAGGAATGATGTGTGGGAGCAGCAGCTGGCAGGACTCACAGTGGTGGGAAGCAGAATCAGTTATCTGGAGGTGGACCTTATCTGTGAGGAAGCTGCAGCTCCTTATTTACCCAAGAGGAAGCAAAGACAGAAATTGCCACCTGACAGAAAAGATAAAATAGAGAGAATGAGGCATAAAAGTTTTCTAGTTTACTTATTAGCACTATATGTAATTGGATGGAAGTAGCAGGTTTCAAAAATTTGTCTTACTGTAATGACCATAATTTTTTAGAGATCGAAAATGAATCTGACTAGAAAATACCATTAAACTACCAACTTGCTTAAAATTTAAAGGGTAATTCACATATAATGCTTTTATTTAATAGCCCAATTTACAAAACGTCTAAAATTAATGCAGATCTTTTCAGGACAAAATCAGCTGTAACTGCACCAACTAATTTTTGCTCATTTGAACTGAATTATTAATAAGAGAGAAATATACCATATGTTCCCAAAAGAGCTGGATACATTTATTTCAAATAAAATTGCCGTGTTTGGTGGAATATAAGAGGTTTAAATGCTTTCAGAGAAATGGGTTACTTATATACTGATTTAATAGAGTATAAATCAGACTGCATAATTAGGGGCACAGCTGTTTCCTAACCTAAAGCTGCCAGCTTTTGTTGGTTAAGTTCCTTTATCACCTGCATGGCTTTAATCAGCAATAATTTGTTCTTCTTGTGGAGCAATACAAGTTAATCAATAATTTTGCTGTTTGTACTATACTGGAAAAGGGCTTTTATGGCAGGTTTAGCTTAAACTGGCCCTACGTTCTCCTGACTTATTCACTTGATTTATTTAATTTTATGGTGATCCTGATACTAATTAAAAATGAAAGTATTTTTGGTAGCTGAAGCTCTGCCTACACAGGGTACAGAGATAGATTGGGTTAACTTTTTAATGCATGTTCCTAAGTTTGCACTATATTCACATTTGGGCATAAATCCCAAATCCTTACCTGTAAGCTAAATCTCCATGGAAACTTCTCCTCTTAGAGAATACCTGGAGATTTTCATTCTACCTGCTCCCAGAGACAAACAAAAAACAGATAATGAGAATTTCTCTTCTATTAAAAAGTTCCTTGACCAGATATCAAAACAAGAGACTGTGCAAATTCCATCTACAACAGGAATTCACTCTTGGCCATCACATCTGGTGACAGCACCACTTTGTAGGGCCATGGCTCTATTCCTAGAAGGTCAACAGGGGAAGGATTTTTATCAGTGAGTATATTTGCATCTGGTTTTCACTCATTTTGTGCTGTAATGTGAATTTAAGTGAGCAAAACTGTTCAAGCTGATCTATGCATTATCTTCAAATGGGTTATCTGGAGGACTACACTTTTTAAAACTCACATCCACGATACAAAAACATGGGAGACTTTCAAGTCCTTTGACATCCAGATGAGCCAAATGCCCAGGGATGAGTGATGCAGCTCAGATGAGCATGAAAGAAGCAAAGTTTCATTTGTAAATATTTTGGTTTTCCTACAGAGCTGTTCACATCTCATATTTTTCCTCTTCTCAAGAAAGTTTAAAGCCCTAATTCAAATCCCATCAAGCTGCTCTTGGCTTTAGAATCTTGGGATCGGGGGAAGACTATGGGTAGGTCTGTTTTGAGTTGAGATTTATATAATACATAAAATATGTTTGCAATATATTCATACAAATTCCAACCTCTAAAAATATGTTGACATATATATATGTTATTCTTATGATATCTGAATATTGTTATTTACATCCTAGTTATCTCTAACTAATGCAAGCCTATAAATTCACCTCTGCAAAAGGGGGCATAAATCTGAAAAATGAACTTTCCAGTCTGCTGTAGCACCATGGAGGCTCCAGTAGCACCACCTTCAAGTAAGAGGATGTTCCTTAACTGCAAATGTAACTGTATTTTTATTTAGGGGTGGAGGAAGGAGATGGAAAGGGCTGTGAGTAACTCCTGATGCCAGGTTTATATTTTAAATAGTTATATTTGAAGTGCATCTGCTCCTTCCAGCCTCTCTGCTTGTCTTCCACAGGGTTACACACAGATAATCACATTCCTTCCTTTTAGAGCCAGAAGATTCTTTTAAAACCCCAAAGAGACAATATGCAACTTAAAGTAGAAAATTGGCTTCACTCACAAATTATGCATTAAGGAGACTTTGTATCTCACTATGTGTCTTGCTCAGAGGGAACTTCCACGTTCCCAGATTCCAGCTGTGCAAGACATAAAAATTTTATGCCGTAACTTTTACAGACTGAGAAGGACTTTCTCCACAGTTTCAGTCGTTTGAGGGAGCTGTCACTAAAGAGCAAACCCTGACACCTTCTAATTAGTTCTCTGTCCCTGAGGAGAAGGATAATGCCACCAGTGGGGACAATCTGGAACTTCTCACCAGCTAACTGAAAATGTACCAATTCTCCTTCCACTCAGGGCCAAAGTTAAATACATAAATGCCAGCCATTGTAGAAGTAAAGAAAACAAGTTTTGCAGTGTTTTTCCTTCCTCCTTTGACAGCTCACATCACTACTCTGGAGATTTCCCTAACTTGTTTAGATCCAGTGCCTGTGGTTTCCTACAGAGAACTGCCTTCCCTGGCTTGATGCTGGTGTAGAAACCATGGAAATGTTGTGCCCAAACTCATTGTCCCCATGCTCCAAAACACAGCCATGGCCACACAAACGTGAGCCATCCATTGTGTGGTCCATGGACATCAGCAGGTGCTCCAGAAGCATCACTCTGCCATCAAACACACACCTGAATTCCCCTAAAAAACCTTTCCCTGGGAAATCGTTGGGGTTTTGGTCGACAGAGTGAGTCCTCAGCTCTCCCATGGCTGAAATACATGAATTTTAGTTAATTTACCTGTCAAGCTGTTCCTCCTCCCCGAATGTTCTTGCAGCCTTATTTCAGGGTATTTTATTCCAATTTATGAGTAGGCTTTCCTAGGATGGTTTTGGTTGGAAGAGACCTTGAAGATCATTTCCTTCCAACCCGCCATGAGCAGGGACACCTTTCACTTGGAGGGCCAAACCCACCTCAGCAGACTTGTGTATTACATTTTCACCATTAAGAGTAAAAACCCCCAAAACACCTTTCTAAATTTGAGTGGCCAGAGATACTCCCCTCTACTGACTGGGGACTCCCCTCTGCCAGGACTCAGGGAATACATGATCTCCATAGCTTGCTGATTTTATCCAGAATTAATTTTAATTTTCCCCTTACTCTTCCAAGCAGCACTGTTAACAGTAATGGAAAAGTTATTTGGGAACATTTGGTTTATAATGTTTATCACATTGTTATACAATATATGTTATAGGTTTAAATCAATATGTGTAAGTAAAGATCTGGCAATTAAACAACTGCTGCTTTCTATGCACAAAAAATGTGATTTTTCTCCTTCGTATCTAAGATCAACTGCAAATATATGTGTAGCTGTGGAGGCATGGCCCTTAAGTCTTAATTTTGAAATGCTGAAAAAACCTGAGAAGGGCTTGTAAACAAGATATATTTGGCAATTCCTCCAGTGTACTTTGATCTATGTAATATAGGTCAGTGCTCAGTGCTTCATTCTACATTCTCCCAAATATCTAATTGCCTAATTATTGCATTATTTCACAGCCAGTTGGCTGAAAGGGTTTGTATGGGAGTGTGGCAGAATAAGAAAGCTGTCAGTCTTTGGTTATGGTCCTATAGTTCTAATTCAAGAATTAAATATCTGTCTTTTCTAAAAGTCATTACATGATTTATTGGAAAATTGGTAGAAACAGCCCTGGGGGGGTTGTGCTCAAAATCTGGTTTAGAAGAGTGGCTGCTAGCTATGACTTTTGATTTTCTTGTCTCAAAATGAATAGCACTGCCTGTTTCTATGCAAATTAAATGTTTGAATGTATTTTTTAAAGATAGATTATAATTGTTAATTTAATTGTATTTCTTATGCAGAGAGGTGATTTGTGTTTTGATCTTTATTTCTAGAGGAAAGCCCTTTTGCTACTGATTCCCCAGAAGTGCAGGACTGCTTTTTTCTGTTGTTTGATAGCTCTAAAATGTCCTGCAGAAATTGTAGGTCAAGAATTACAGCCATGGTAAATCATGCCTCATGAATGAGAAGTCATCTGTGATTTCTCTGGGGTCTTTTGGTCTGTCTTTAAAGCGAGAGTAATATTCAGAAGAAAATAAAGGCTTCTTTAACATATATTGGCATAAATATGAACCATTCCCATATATGCATATTTGTGACATTCCAGCTCTGTTGACATCTAGAATTCAGGCTGTATCTGCCAGAGAGGGTGCTCTATAAATAACCCTCAAGAAATAAAAATATTTTAGCTAGAACAATTCCCATCAATTATATTTAAAAATGTAATTAAATTTCCTTTCTGGGTATAAAAAAGATCACTGCCCACCACGAACCCAGAGGTGCCTCCATCCTCTCTCCCCTTGATTGTTGAGAAGCTACTTGGGAAGTTTTTTGCTTTATGCAGCTTTCAATGATTTCATGGCCCAAACATCACTTTTTTTTAGTGATTCCCCCTTTTCCTGTACTTTAGGACAAAACAGGAATAGGTGGCTCATAACTCCTCTGAGCGCTGGAGCTGGGGACACCCAGGGGACAGGACAAGGGATGGGTGGGTGGCTGCTTCTCTGGGGGCTCAGTAGCCCCCAGCTCCTTTGGTGTGGGCCAGCAACTTTATCACCAGAATTTCTTCTCTCTGCCTCCCTGCTGACCCATCTACCTCTGTTTCTGAAATAACTGATTCACTTTTGTAATGCCAAAGAGCACAAAATTACTCCCCTTTGCTGCCATCCCCAGAAGAGCTGCAGGAGGTGGACAAGGACTGGCTTCTTTGTGGCTTGTTCACCTTCCTTCCTTCCTTCCTTCCTTCCTTCCTTCCTTCCTTCCTTCCTTCCTTCCAGGAGCTCACAAAAATCAATAACTTTCTACCAAAGTGTCTGTCAAAAACAATCATGATCATGGCTAGAGAGAAGAAGTCACAAAAATGCAGGTCTAAAAGCAGACAAGGGGTTAACTCTCCTATTTATGCATCTGGTAATTTATAAGAATTATTTGCATTTATTGTCAGCCACCAGACTCACGTAATAGCCCTAAAGCTGCAAAGGGCAAATAAGAGGCACATGAGATGCAGCTGGATGGATACAATAGATTGAACATCTCCAAAGAACTCCCATTAGAGTCCAGTGGGTCAATAATCCACAAACCAAGAAGGATTTACATGATAGACCATAAAAGCTGCTTTGGAGCCATTTTCTCAAGGCAGAACCTGGCTTTGAAACTATGGTGATGTGCAGGTCTTGCTGCCTTTCAAGATGCCATTTTGGTTTACAGCAAAACAAATAAATGGTATAAAATTAGTAAAAGGATCTTAACAGTATCACAGTAGGTTATTTCCTTGATTTCACAAACTAGTTCTCTGAGATCCATTCTATTTCCTACAATGAAACTGAAAACTTAATACAAGGCAGTCTCTGTACACTGTGAACTATGAATAAGATGCACCTTTATTGAGAATAACAGAGATAAAACCATAATTTTTACATTATTTTGACATACTATGCTCAGTAAAGACCTAGGGGAATGGCGTGACCTATTTCCAGGTGTAGGTAAACTGGATTGAATCTGTGGCAGGAGGATGTAGAGGAGATGCTACTGTACCCTCTCCTTCAATTTATTTGCTCAAGGTACCCAGAAATTAACTTCAGCTTGGTTTAAATACAGAGCAGCCTCAAAACTCCTCTAATTTATGGCCATGAGGACTTCCTGTGTATCAGCTTCATTCCTTTCTCTGGCAGAGGACTGCACTTTTGCAGACAGAAACTTGCATCAGTAGAAGAAATTGGCAGCAAAATAAGGGGGAACCCCCAATTTTATTGACCTTTTCTTTTGTGCCAGGACTGTGGCATTAAATGGATGTGGAAACCACCAGGCTTTTTATTCTTTCCCACAGAAAGTTCGCAGAGTGAAAAAAGCACAACACAAAACAAGAAGATCATTGCAGCTACGAGGCAAATCTGCAAAAGACTTAAACATTAAAAATTAATCTCAAGACTTTATTATTCCTTTGTAACTCAGCACTGCAATGATCTTTGTGTGGTGGAGGGCTCTGCAGTGCTCATATGTGCTCTTATGCCTCGGCAGAATGCCATGAATTAAGGATGGAGCGTAAACCTCGCCTTTGAATTTCCTGGCTTTTGTTAGTTTGTGTCATAAACTCAACATTATTCAAATCTCGGGTTTTGTATTTAATATTATTAAATGCCTCCTCATCAATGCCAAGTCTGTAATTGGTCACAGTGAATAGGTGATTAGACAGATAAAGTGCAATTGTGATTGCAAAAACTATCACCAGGTTTGCCGAGGACAATAATTATGTAGCTTATAATGTTTGAAAATATTGCCTAAATCTCCTTCCCACATGTTGTTTGTGATGGAAAACAATTAGACAAAGGATTCTTTTTCTAAGCTGCCTCTGATTCAGATTTGCCTGATGAATGGTCTTTATACTGAACCCAAAGCATTTGTTCCAAGTAAATTATATGTCATTGCAAATGCAAAAGGTCTGCTTCACAATGTTTATTGGGATAAATTAAATCTTCTAAAGATGGTAAACAGAAGGCCTCAATAATGATTCACTTCTGTATAGTTTAAACTGAAAAGGATGTTGCAGTTAGAAGGATGGAGATGAGGCAAACAACACTCCCTGCTTTGTATTAACAACATAAGAGGTACAATAGGGAAATTTAATTTGATACTGATCTACATGAGGCATAACACAGCAACACAGTTTCAAATGCTACTTTTCTAATGGCAGCCTTTGAATTGCAAATTTCCACCAAAACCACCTGATTCATTACTTGAATGCGTTCCCAATCCAGTCAAGGAGTTTCTCTCCCTGCTTCCACAGGGGCAGGAGCAGGCTCTCCTTCCTTAACATCTCCGGAGGTGGATATGAAACCCGAGGGATGCTTTCCTTGTGAAAGCCTGGAGCCTGCAAGGTGGCAGGCACACAGGCAGCCTGCCCAGTGCTCCACAAAAGGGATGCTTCTGCCTTTGCTGCAGCAGCCAAATTTCTCCTCGCAGAGAAAGGTCAGATCCTCGAGTAGTCCGCAGCCCTTTCGGACACGCGTGCCTCGTGCTAGGAAAGGACACTTCCCAAAGCTGGCAGTGGCTTGAAAACGTTTTGTCACTTCTGTGGGCCCTCCAAGAACCCACTAAAAGAAATGGCAATCTTTCCTTTAGTGCTCTCAGGCCCCCAGTGGAAAAGTGCTGCGAGGGTGGCAGAGCCCTCGGGAGCAGAGGAGCCTTTGGCAGGCGGCTGCCCAGGGGAAGTCTCCAGTGCTTCCTCACTTGGTGTGAGAGGGCTGGGGCTCAGCCACACCACCTGTGAAAGGACACAGGGAAGCTGTATTCTCCTTGAGCCTAGAGGGGATATATGGGTACTTAAACAGGTGTCAGTTAATTAGTTTACAACCCAGCTTAAAACAATTTCTGTACACGTTTCGTTTGTCAGCTCTTTCAATCCCTCCATCAGCTCACTGTTTCAACCATTATGTGTCTAAATTTCCAGCTCACTGGAATCTTGTTCACAGGTGATTAAAAACTGTCCTATGAACTATTAAAGTGCCCCACAGAAAATTACTAGCTGACACTCAACCACTTTGTTGTCTCCATTTTTAGAATATTTGTTTCTTTTAACCCAAGTTCTGCATTTCAGGAGTTTGGACTGCTTGCAACATCCCTTGAAAGGTTTTCACCACCTACTTACTGTTCATTAGTATTCACAGTCACAAGAACACCTTTAACTCACATTCATGCATGCACTCCCAGACAAAAGCTCTATTAATGGGACTTCATACCTGATCTCAAACACATTGGTAATTAAACACCCATAAATGTTGAAAATTAAATAAAGGTTTGCATGTTACTTGGAGGTGGCATCCAATTTCCTCTTTGCTTCTAGGACATGCTCCCCATCCTCCACAAACCCCAAATGTTCTGCCACCTGAGAGGATTGGCAGGAAGTCAGAAGGGGACTTTGTAATTCTGTGGTCACAAAAAACATCAGCAGGAACAGGACAGAGAAGGAGCTTCAGTACTTAAGGTAATGCCAGTAAAATGTAGATAAGCACATATTGCATCTTCACCTCTGAGGAAGGCACAGACAATATAGACAAGATGTGAACACTCTCCTTTAGTGCTTCCAATAGTTTGTAAATAAAAATAAAAACCTTTGTGAATTCCAGGTTTCCCCCTGCTTAGCAGATGGCCAAAGGAAGCAATTACAGTGTGTACTAAACCTGCAGAATTTTCTTCACAAAACAATTCACTAAAATCCTTTCTGTGAGAACAAGCTTTCATTAAGGACCTCTTTGAATTTTACTGGTGAGCCCAGCAATAATACACGGGTATTGTTAGAAATGTAAATGTAAAGAGATAAGGAAATTTTCAGGCAAATCTATATTTAATTTCAAAGAAAAGCTGCTCATTTCTAATGGCCCTGTTTGCATGGATATCTGATGGTAAGGCTAGGGGAGGGTCACAGCAGATAACACCTAACACGATCATTGAATGAAAAACAAATATTTATTTTCTCTTTGTCTCTTTGGGACTCATTTGCATTAAAACTGCAGCTTTCCCAGAGACCGTTAGTGAAAAAAAGCCACCCTAATTTATGCATTTAATATTAGGAAGGCTCTTTGAGATTAAGGTTATATAAAAGCTGATTCCACTCCACATCCTCGTCGCTCACAAAGAACACGAAGCTGAGATGAACGGTTCGGGTGCTCCGTTTGTTGTACACCTCAAATTTGCATTTTATTGCACCTATGTATTTTTATAACTGTATTATAGATCCTATTGTCACACTTGGTTTCTTTCCTGAATTCCAGCTGCTATTCCACAAAGCTATTTGTCACTTATTTTAACCTTGAGCATGCAAAACTCCTCACAGGCTTAAAATTAAGCAAGAGCTTATGTGAAGAGACATTTAATGCACTCAGGCAGCGTTGCCTCACTACCTGAAGCTGTTTTGCATTACCTCCAGTGCCCTCCCTGATCTTTGGCTCTGCAAAAACCTTTTTGTTGTCATCCCTAATGCCATGAGATTCCCTTCAGAAACTAAAAAAATAATGTGTGTGGATGCATTTTACATTCAGTAAGTTTTTATTTGCTGAAGTCTGTTAAACTCGCTGTCATCATGGAATCACAGAATGGTTTTTGGGCTGGAAGGGACCTTAAAGCCCATCCAGTTCCACCCCAGCCATGGCAGGGACACCTTCCACTGTCCCAGGCTGCTCCAAGCCCTGTCCAGCCTGGCCTTGGGCACTGCCAGGGATCCAGGGGCAGCCACAGCTGCTCAGGGCACCCTGTGCCAGGGCCTGCCCATCCTCACAGGGAGGAATTCCTTCCTAAAATACCATCCAAAATTTCTTTTTTTCATTTACAAGTCATGTTTGCAGCTTTTGTAATGACAGTTTGGGCAATAATTCCCCCAAGCACATTTTGCACCAGGGATGCTCCCACCAGAGACAAGATGGGCTCCCACCTGCACAGGGCAGCCAGAGCCTGTCACAATCGTTTTGTCCTTGCCTTCCTTCTGTGATAAAATGCAAATACCCAAGGGATCACTGGAAACCAGAGTGATTATCCAGGATACTTTGCATGCCTTTTTATATCTGTATTTGTCCCACTGTAAAACCATCAAATGTGATCCCACCTTTTTTATTGTCTGCTCCATGTGAATAAGCATGTTACAAAAGCCAATTGTTTTTCAAACCTGTTTTAAAATTGCTTTAAAAGCTGCACAAGCTTATATTTCTTTTTTTAAACAAATAGCAGATTTAAGTGCGACAAGTTAAAAAAGAGCTAGAATTCAAGTAACGTAGGAGATGGGATGTCTTGATGGAGTTTTATATGGAATAGCATTTCACATCAAAATAATTACATTTCTATGCTGATTAATGATTAACCTGGTTCTTTGTTATTCCTTTCTGAATGCCAGCTTCAGTCCTGAGATAGACTCCCTCTGGAGTCAATAGGAGAAGTCATGTGAACGTCAAAAACCAGAAGTTATCTTTGTCATTAACCTTGAGAAGCACCATCGATTACTGGCACTAAGTAAGATCTAATGGCTTCAGAGAAACAACTGCTTCAAAAACAATTTTCAAGGCATATTTGAAAATGAGTTAGATGAAGCTACAGAAATACGGCGTTGATGTGATTTGGTACAGCTAACTCAGAATTGCTTTGTGATGCAGTTCAGCTAGATTTACTGGGATGATAAAGAGGGGGAAAGTCTCCATGTTGCCTTGTTTTCCAATCCAAATCAGCATCTGCCTGTGATGCAGAAATTAATAGAAGTGGAGAGGCATGTGAGTGCAATGCTGATGCTCTGACAGGATCATTTTAATTCTGGACTATTCACTTTAGCTCCTCTGTAACTCAGCTATGTTTGAAAATGTGACCTTATGCTTACAACCTGACAGGGAAAAATAAATGCATGTTTTCTGTGGGCTTGGGAGACATAAAAACATACTTTGAAAGAGATTTCCATCCCACTTTTTGGGATAAAAGGAATTTGCAAGCCTTGAGAATTTCAGCTGCCCATATCCTCATCAGTTCTTAAAACTAGAGATGTTACTTCTTCAGTAGGTAAAACACCAATAATTTGAGTCTTTTTGAATGAGCCTTTTTGTAGTTTTTGGGACGTACATAACTGGCTTTTGTGGGGAGTTCTGCACCATTTAGGACAGAGAATGTGGCCCCAAACTGCCTTGTTTGGTGTTTTTATAGGAGCGTGTCCATTTAGTACCTTGGGAGAGAAAATCTCCCGAGCAGACCAGATAAAAAATTAAAATTGAGACATGTGCTGTTGAAATGCTGTAAAAAGATGATGAAAAAAAGGATGTTCTACTGAAATAAATCATGATGGTGCTTGGCCAGCACCAAATTTAAGGCCAAAGTTGATGGCTCTAACTCAGGTAAACATTCAAATATACAAAGATTTTGCCTAAGCAAATACTGCAGAGGTGTCCAGCCTGTGGTAAACTTGCATGAGACAGATTTTAGTCAAATGCACTCAGCTCTGCCTATTTTATTAAGATGTGACCCTCCTCCTGCTGCAAGCTCATCTCTTACACCATGATTTGCAGCAATTAATTGGTCTCCTCTAAGCTGACTAGCAAATCCATATACTACTGTAATTACCTGAATGTAAAATATTTAGGAAATATCTATCATCCTCTTGGAAGTCTCAGGTCATTGAAAGAAAGCCAATGAAATTGCAAACAGAATGAAGGGATTGGCTACCAGGTACCTTTCCTCCCCCCTCCCCATCCTCTTGGCTCTTAGCATTTGTCTCTAGGGCATGACCAAATAGTGGCCATGTGTCATAAAGACATTTATCATGTAATTACAGCTTTAAGATCAGTTTCTGTTGATGTGAGATGATTACTTTGTATTTCACGCCTTTCAGGTTCCCAGCTGGGATTCAGAGGTTTAAGGACATGGGGTATATATTTTTTAAATTTATGAGATGGCCATTAATTTAATTAATTGGACCATAAGAGTTCAGTCAGTGACCAAATAAGAATCCTGCGAAACAGAGAGAACCAGATGTTTTATGAAGTTTCGATATTTTTGACGTGGCTAACTTGGCAAAGCAAAGGCCTTTGTTTCCTCCTCAAGGAACAGAACATCTCTGTGGAGTAAGAAAAATGACACATCAAAGTCATTGCCTGTGAACCCTGACACTGGAATAAGAACGCTGTTCAAATGAGGCTGTTTTAAGCCTGGCTTAAATTGTACTGTTCTTATGTGTGAGCAATAGCCCAGTGCCATTCCTATGTGGTTTCCATCAATATTGCATTCAAAATTCTGGGCTCAGGTATTGTAACTGTGATTCCTCTAGTTAATTCTGGGACTATATGTTGTGTGTTTATGTTATTTTGTGTTTTCAAACTGATATCTGATTTGAATTATTGTGAGGAGGTCCCTGTCACCAGGGTGATCACAAAGCTGCATTTCCAATGTTTTCAATGTTCACTACATTTCGATGAGCTTTCCTGAAGATGGATTTCCACTGAGCTCCCATTTCTTCTGATATTGGGGTCAGCTTTTTTGGCCATCCTCACAGCTGTTTAAATTAGCATATGCCATTTTTAAAGGCGTCATTGAAACCATTTAAGATTTTAGTGGATGGATTTTAGCTGTCTTCCCATTATCTCCTCACCTGAGGTGCAGCAGGAAATCCAGCTGCAGCTGTGTCCGAGTTACAGCCAGACAAAATATTTTATGCTTGTCCACTTTTACCAGTTAAAGAATTCAGCCTGGCTCCTGTCCAGAGAGAGCCCCAAATCTCAACATTTGCCATGAACAGCTAAAGCCATAAATTTTACATTAAGGATAGAGCAAGATGGAATTTCACATCATGGCACAACACTCAGCAGCCGAGGTCTGCCTTGTGCTGAAGGGTGATTTGCTGCCCCCTGGCACTGGCACGCCTGCATGGGTGCATCAAACTGGCAGGAATCCAGAGTAATGGATCATGAATTAAGTCCAAAGGCTTCTTGCTGAGGTGGTGTTTGCTGGCAGAGCTCCTCAGCATCAACAGGCTCCTGTGGATGCCACCGAGGCACTTGGGCATACTCCCAGCCCTGTGGTCACAGCCACCCATGTCATCCACTTGAAGATGAAAAGTCACATCCAGTTGTGATGCACTGATCCAGCAACTCATTTCTGCTCTTTTCTTTCTTTGGGGAATGCACTTGCCTAAAGGAAATCATTGTGGAAGCATTAAAGCAGAGGCAGTTACCAAAACTTAAATCAGCAGCTCTATTTGTCTCCTCTGTAGAAAGATAAAAATGCAAATCTGGCAGTGGCTGAGGACTGTAAAAGGATGAGCAAGCAGGCAGGTGGGATTTACACGGGGAGGAAAACAACAGAAGAAGTGTCCTGACAGCAGAGAAATGATATCTGGATTGATCTGAGGGCACAGGCCCGGCCCTGCCTGTCCCAAGATCACTGCACGCTGCCAGCCAAGCTGTTCTCATGCTTAATTTACAGCCCACAAGGTTCATGTACTGTCTAATGAAAAATCTCAGTGGGAACTTGCAGGAGAACATAGAACAGTGACCAAATTATTCACATTTCTGCAAGGAATGGAGAGCTCCTTTGGCCCAGACATGCCCTGATGATGACTGGCACCATGTCAGGGGCTTTATGATCTCTGGGTGTCTTTTGGATTGGAATGTCTTGCTTAATGTGACACAGTCCTCACCTTTTGCATAACTCAGTGTCACATTTGCAGTGGATCAGCAGTTAGAGAGGTTCCAGAAGCTCCCCTGGAAGCTGGATCCAACCTTGATCCCAAGTGTTGCCTGGTGTGTGCAGTCACTACAAGTTATGTGTGGGAAAAGCAATAGGAATTGCCTTGACTGTTAATGATGCTTACTTCTTTTAAAATAATAAATAAAATATAAAAAACTCTAATCCATAAATGTCTATTTAGTTTGACGCAGGCCTGACAGAAAATAGGATTTTGCTATGCCAATAAACATTATTTTTTGCTCTTTCTTTTGGTGTGTGCTTGCCTTTGAGGTAAATTTATCTCCATGCATCTTCACCTTAAAATGGTAATAAAAGATCCTGAACCCTCTGTGTCTTAGGAGTGTGTGTAGCTAAGAACAATTCTCTTGCAAACCAATTTCCATGCTCTTTTAGAAGCTGATACAGAAACATTCCACACAGTTAATATTTAATACCAACATTCCATGAAAAATTCAGCTGCTAATAAATGGGATTTATTTATTTTCTACCATTTAAATTGCCACTGCTGTGGTCCTAAAACTGTTGATGGATAGATTATCTGAAGTGGGAACGAATACTCATTTGTTATGGGCTGGTTTGTGTTTATAAAAGGTGTTTAGGTCCAGAAGTGAACTCAAGCTCATAAAGGAACATGAAAATGATGGAAACATCAGTCCCAAGCTCCTGCTTGTTCTGCAGGGGACAGAAATCAGTACACTGAGGAAAGATTCCTCAGTAAAAGAGGCAATTCTCACAATTATTGCTCGCAAAGACAAATTCATGCCAGTGAACCCTTCAGTGGTGCAGCTTTGGGCCTCTGCTGCTCCTTTCTTACATCCTGGCATGGCACAAAATGGATTTGAGCATGCAACACCCGCACGATTTCTTCTTTCTGTGCCTGAATAAAAGATGCATATTTATATTCTGTACTTCTTATTAAAACAGAAGGAAACATTCCAGCTGGATACCCTCGTGCTCTGGATTGCTGTGCTCTTCCAAAGGCAATTACACTGTGCACTTAGAAAAGAGGTGTTATAATTCCTCCACATTTTCCATGGCATCAAAATTCACACTTGCCCTTTGAAAGCTTGCATTTGCTTCTGTGTGTCAGACCCAGGCAGGTACCAGGCTGGCATTTCCTGCCTCCAGATTTTCAAAGAAAATCTCCGTGTAATGTCATACCCTCATCTTTTCTTTTCTTTTTTCTTTTTTTTTTTTTTTTTTTTGGTTTCCTTTTTTTTTTTTTTTTTGTAATAAAAATAACAGAGAAAGAGAGGCATCAAAAGCAATTTTTCATTCCCACACGCGTGTGTGGTAAAACCCAGCTGTCAGGCTTTTTGTGGTGATGTGATTCATATCACTTCAGTGTGGGGTGTTAGCTCTGCATTTAGTCTTGCCTGGACTGTAACGAAGGACACCGATTACTCTGGTGATTCCAGCTAAAAGCTGCAGGAGAGGCATTAGAATACAGGAAATGTATAGGGGAATGCAATTTCAAAGTGGATGAAAAATGTGTGAGTGGATGAACATTCAGTGAGGTAATTACCGCTCAGGTTTAGTCCTGAATTTTCTTCTGCCTTACTCTAGGAAGAGCCTAATGGCCAGACCTGAGTTTTTAATGGCAACATTTGGGCAAAAAGTATGGCTATTAGGTGAGCAAATGTAGCACTTTATCCCGGAGGAGCGGAGATCACCTTCGGTGTCAAAAGTAAAGGAGAATCAATTCAGCTTTGTGAGCTGAGAAAGTTTGCAGCAGGAAATCCTGGAATGGTCTCACCCCGGAGGGAGGGCAGGGAAGAGGGTGTCTGAGCCTGGCAGGTGCTCAGCACAAAACACGTGCTCACAGACAGCCAAATCCATTGGTTCCAGCCATCCTGGGGAAGTTTTTCCACATTCCCAACAGCAGGGCAAGAGAATCCATAATTTATGCAAACCCCAGTAATTCCGATCAAAGAGGTACAAATGCAAATGAAACACGAGCAGCATTCTCATCACCTGGGATGTGTCTCACAACGAGCCAGTTCCTTAGATTAAAAATAAGAATTGTAGCACTGGGTGTCTCCTTCAGGTAAAGTGAACACTTTCTGAAGAAAACAGTTTCAATTAATCTACACAATTAATCTAAACAATTAACAGGTTCAGGTCGGTTTCTCAAATAGGGTCACTAAATGGGTGGAGTAAGAACAACATCATTTTTTATCCCTCCTGGGAAAAGCAGAGGAGCTGCCTCTAGTTTTCCCTGTGGAGAGAAAATTTATATTCTAGTCTTTGAATCATCTTCCAGCTTTCATAGACATGTTATAGTGAATCTGCACTGTCTGCACTGATCAAAACATTGGAGCTGTTCCTTTCTGCGTGGCATTATTCAGGCATGCACTGAACCACCCAGTTCAGCTCTCTCTGTTAGGGAATGGGGTTCAAATTCAATGAAACAGAGGGAAAACTTCATCTTGGTCTCACAGATCTAAAATATTTATTCAAAGGAAGATAGCAAGCCCTGCATCTTCAGTGAAAAACTCCTGTTTTACTTTTTTCTTTTAAAAAAACTCCTACAATAAAGGTATATTAAAATCATTGTGGCTCAAGAAAACTTTTTCATTTAATATAAAACCAGAATATATCTTTTTTTGATCTTACTTTTAAGTGGGAAAAAATTAACAGTGGAATGGAGAGAACAATACCTGCTGTGGCTCTTCTCTCTCTAGTTCTACAAATCAGCCCAAACCCATCTGCTTTCTGCACTGCCTTAATTGCTTGCAAAGCTTTTTATGGCCAGTTTGGACCCCAAATTGCAGTTACTGCTGCAGGCTTGAGGCTGACATGAGGATCAAAGCAGAGAGTAATGGACAGCACTCTGACCCTCCCATCTGATGTGCAGGAGGAAACCAGAGCTTGTCTCCTTCCAGGCTCCAGCTGGGACAGAAGTGGGGCAGGAGCGGGGGGAACCTCACTGTGACATGGATTTTGCATGGGGACAGACAGCATCTCCAAGGTGTGAAGCAGGAGGAGCCACACTCATGAGATCTGCTGCCCCATGGGAAGTCCTAAAAGTTTGGCTCACCCAGATAAATCCATCCAGATGTGCCTCTAATTTTTAATTTTGCTGTGTTTTTCAGCAGGGAGATCTGCTACAGTGACAAACAGACCTACAGGCATCCCATCAGCAATTTCAGGGATATTTATTTCTCTGGCTATTTACCTTTTATTTCTATGAGCAGGCATTTGATCCCTCAAACAATCCCAATCCAAATGTCCTTAAAGTGAACTGATGTACTGTACTTAATAGCCTGGTGACTTCTTGGATTAGACTGATCGAGCCAGTGATGAATAGGGTAAGTATAGTTAACAGCCATTCTTAAACAACTTTGAGTGTCATTAATTTTGTTATAGGACAGATTAATCTGAAATGTCAGGACTTGCTGTACTAGACCTAAAATTGTATTTTCAAACCAATTTTAACAGATTGTATTTCACTCTTGACACAAAATTCATTTACTCATCTTAGATTGCAGCTTTTATTGTAATTGTATCAAATTAAATCAGGGCATTAGTACCATAGAAAACTAAGTTGAAGTTATAGGAAGGTAGTTGCACTAAATTTCTTTCTATTATCCTTTTAATGCATCTTTCTCCTTAAAACAAGCCCAAATACATGGACATTGCTACAGGTTAAGAAGAGATTATAACAGACTTTTGTAGATGTGCAAATCATATGTAAATCATAGCCAGACAGAGGGCTGCACCTACTCTGGGGGTTGTCTTATCTACAGAACAGAATACTTGCTTTTCTTTAACAAATGTAATGCTTGTCTTGATTAAAGTCATAAATTAGAGACTAAAACCAGTTTGTTAAAGTCAATTTCAAACCTACAAATAAAGAGCTACGGCAAAAACAAACAGAAATTAATTCAGACCCCAGGAAGGCAGCAAGCAGCATGATTAGCTCTCCTGAAATCTTTGAAATGCAGTTTCAGGGTGAGTTTCTGGGCCTTTGAAAAGGACTATTCCCCCTCACCCCCCAAGTCATACATTGCAGATAACAAATAGCTAAATCAATAATCTGCTCATAGGCAAACTCTGCAGCAAAATGTGTTTGGACAGAAGCATTTCTGGAATAATTCTGAATTATGAATAAATTCGTGAAAGTACCAGTCAGTTCACAGATAATTCATGAACTGAAATAAGGGCAAAATTTGTCGAATAAATTATTCACTACAAATAGCTCCTAAGCTCTCCAAAGTACTATCACACTTCATTTATCTCTTGCCTTAGGGGTAGATAAAAATACTCAGAAAAAATTATAACTATCCTGAATTTTTACCTAAAAAATTTAAGTTAGGACATCTCCTTTTGCAGTATTTTTAAGGGTAAGAAACTTGCTCAACTCCCGCTTTTATTCCCCCTCCACAGAAACCATATTTTTTCTCAGAAGTCTCTGGTTTTTATCTCACAATCAGAGACAATAATGTCAAGAAAGATCAGTAGATGCAGCTACAAATTTTGTGCACCACATTAGTGAGTATCTAATGGATTTTCAAGATTTGTATTCCAAAAAGAATTTCACTGGAATCAGAGAATCCTGGAATGGCTTGGGCTGGAAGAGATCAAAAGTTCTTCATTAGAGGGGCATCAGCACATGCAATTCCTGGTAGAAATATCAGGAGCATAAAAAAATGGATTTTCTACTCTGTGTTGACCCAAACCAACATTTTGTCTGCAGTAACATAAGAAAGGGAAAAAATATTTAGGAAAAGTCCAAACTAGACAAAAAGGAATAAAGGATCTTTCCAGATGTAGGCAGATGTTGGAAAACTGAGGCATGTATTGTTGTATCAAAAACTTACAGAAATATGAAGTATTTGTGATGCTGCCCTGACTCTTGAGGATGAATCCTGGCAGGATGACATGGCTCATTGTTCAGGATTATTTCGTGGAAGAAGGCTGGTTCAGCAAGAACCAGTTTGTGTTTGTGATCTTCTGACTTTACACCAGGCAACTTGAACTCGTCGTGTCAAAGGAGGGCAACGAGGCAGTGAAATTCAGAGAGTGAGCAAAATGACTCTGAGCTGTGCTTCCAGGACATGTTTCAAACCCAAAGGAACCTAAAAACAAAACAAAAAAAAGAAAACAAAACACCACACAATTCAGACCTTGCACATGGGACAGGTTATACTGGGTTTTCCTCTTGGACCCCTGAGAAGGGAGCACCCAGGGAAGTGTATGAACGTACAGAAAAGTTTTGTCTCGTTCTCTGAGGTCACATTAAATTATAGCAACCCCAATCTGCAGCCTTTCTAAATGCCACCAGGCCAATGGTCCCTGACAGAGCCCAGCAGCATTCTCCTGGGGAACAGCTTGGTGGGCATTTAACCGAGTGCCCGGCTCTCCTTGCTTCACCAGACAAAAACTAAATTAGACGGGTCAAGCATTGTCGATCTAATCTCAGTGTGAACTGAAAACAGAGGAGCTCTGCTGCCACCAGAGCAGAGCAGAGCCTGCCGTGACCCCACCATGAACTGGAGGGGATGGGAGATCTCCAGCAGGTGCAGCCGGGGAGGACTCAATGTCGCATTCAAGTTTATTCTTTGTACGTTCTGAGAATGGCGGGATTGTGTTTTGAATCCAATACCCCGGGGCTTTCACTTGCTTTCTCACAATTACCTGTGCGAGAAGAAGGGGGGGAAAAGAGGAAAAAAGAGAGAATTCTTCTGTGGCATAGCAGGAATGGTCAAGGGCAGTTCAGATTAAAGACCATGATTGGCACAGGCTGCGGAGAGGCCAAGCCAACAAAATAAAAAATAGAACCATCCTGTTTAATAGAAACAAATTGCTCTCCACTTCTCCCCGACACAGATAGTGGGGCCATTTGTACCTGCTGCCCTTTGTTGGGAACAACGGCAAGGAAATGTACTCGTCCTGAGCGGAATAAAATTCTTTTTGTTGCATTTGACTATCTCAGCCCACAGAACAAGCAGGGCAGTTAAGTAGTTGAGCTTCCTTGTACATTTGTTTGATTAAAGGTCTGTAACACTGGCTCAGGTAGAAACAGCTCAGCTGCATGGAGCAGCAATGAATGAAAGGCTTGTTAGGGAGCAGCCAGCGAGACACGGCGGGGCTGCCTTCGGAATTACCTCTGAATAGGAGCTTGTTGTTTTGCTTGTTCCCCTCGGCATGGAAGGACAAAACTGTACATTTGAAATGACATGAGATGAGATCTGGGCTGGTTTGCATGTGTATATTGGGAAAACTGCTAAAAACCAAGGCCGGCTCTTTTGCAAGTCAAGCCATGAAAACAAATCTCCTTCAGATGTCCCCGAGTGCTCCAGGTAACATTAGCATTTCCAAAGGTCGGAGTGGAGAGTGTTAGAGCATATTTATGAACTGACCAAATAGAAGGCTTTAATTTTGATCATAAATGGGCTGGAGAAGATCCAACCAGCTGCCTAAATGATAAAAAAATAAATCCAGTGTTTATTTGTGTTATTTTCTAACCTTATAGGGACATGGCTGTGAGTGGCAGATCTCTTACAGTATAAAAACCATTCCAGCTTTAGCAATACCAGTCTCGCAGGTTCAGCAGTAGCTGCTCCAGCTGCCTCCACCTCCATCAGCTCCCATCAGGTAAAACTCAGTTGTCAGCACACAAGAAGTTCATCTATTTTGTTGAACTGATGCTGTAGTAAACATATAAATGTATGTATATACATACACATGACATATGTACATATATACATTACTTTTCTGATGCTCTCTGAGTGTTGCCTGGATTATTCTCTCAGTTTTGCTGTGCAAATGGACTAAGTAAGAAACTGCCAGTCAAATATCTGATGTCACAACTAACAGGTAAAACAACTCCTTGCAACCTGGAGGTCACAAAACAGAGGTTTAAAAAGATATTTCTTTAAACATATTCTATGCTGTTTTAGGAGGAAAAACTAATTCTTGATGCACACTTGAAATCTGGAAAATTTAAAAAACCTAATCTGTAAAAGTTATATTAGTAAATCAGCTCCATGTGCATAAAGTACAGTATAGATCCATTCAAATGTCTTGCACAATTTAAGATTAATCTAAACCAAGCTTTTTGTTAAGGTTTACAAGGTTTAGTTATTATTACTGTTTTTAAAATGGAGGAAAGCTTTCCTTCTACATTTTATTTGGCATTTCTTCCTTTGGTTTGTCAACAAAAACTGGACAATTTTCTATTTTTTCATATCTCTATTTCTGTGAATGATAGGCACATAAAAGAACAGGACCCATAAATCATCATGGATTGTAATATTGTAATTCTGGAATTTCTGGTCTGCTGCAATAGGATATGTTAAAAATCACCAGCAGCAAATGGGGCAAGGAGCCTTTGGGTCTTTCTGGCATAATGGACATATATAAAGGGCAGGCAGCACTCCTAAATTTTGGTGTTTCTGGGAATGTGACCTGGAAAGGGGCAGGACCATGTTAAGCCAATCAGACTGATACTCTGTGAGGGACACATGAACACTTAAAAAAAGAAAATTTTTGATTCTTGTGCTCTTCGGTCCCTGCTGGAAAATATCATCTGTAGCATTCATCCTCCTTTTTTCTCATGGGCATTTCCTTCATTTCACTGAATATCCATTTTTTTCACTCTAATTTCTGGATAGGAAAGGCCTTCCTTCAAATTACACCACAAATGCAAACTAGAAAACTACACAGCAAGGAAAGCAGGAGATAATTTTGGCATGTTTAGTTGCTCCTTGCCCCTGCAGCAAGATTGTGTCGTAGGGAAAGTTTGGAAGAAAATAGAGGGATGCCAAAAAAAGGGGTGATGGCATCACAAGCCCCTGTTAAAGAAACAAATCTCTCTTAGATTTGCACTCCAAATCAATGCCCATTTTCAGCTGATTTCATGTTTACAGAGCCTGATTGAAGAGCCCCTACCACTGCCACAGCGAATTTCATTGGAATACAATGCTGCCTTAATGAAGCAAGGCATACAGCTAATGGTGATTTGGTTGGACTCAGAAATGGATAATTTGTTATCAAATCCTTTAATAGCTCATGCTGAAGTTTCTGTCATTACTTGTTGCTCCTCTCAATCTTTATTATGACAAACCCTTTAAAAATGCCTGGGTAGGAAAAAGTGCCCATTAATCCTTTCAAGGAAAGGCCGACGGTACCAGATTAAGTCAAGCTGGCATCTATTCTTTTCAAGCTGAAACTATTCTTTTCTTTATGACACATAGTAAGTGCTGGGTAATCCACATCTTAATCTCCTTGTTGCACAGCTTGGTTTATGGTAACCGATACTCCTGTGACTGCTGCAGCCTCCTATTGTGTTACCTTGGGCAGGCAGCTCTTCTTCCTGTTTTTTCCCCCTGGAATGTCTGATAAAGGCACCCTTGAAGTTGACCACAGTCTCTTGAGAAAGTGCTTTTCAGAGAAAATGTGATTTCTTTAAAGTTGTACTGAACTTACTTTTGGGTTTTCCCCTGAGCAAAGCCTTCATTGCTACTTTTAAAAGAAAAACTCTTTTGAATCCTCTATTTCACTCCATAACTTTCCCTGAGCTACATTTATACTTTACGTCAGTGCTTAAATATGAAGAACATATCTAAGGTGCTGCAAGAAGTGAAAAAAGTTGACCAGAACATAAAAAATATAAGCACCAGATATTTTAACCTGAAATGGTTGTGTTTCATACAACTGTGCAAGTGATGCAATTTTTTGAACAGTTTTTCCTTACTCAATACTTTTAAAAGTCCCCTTCCTCTGCTATGGAAACAGAAATTTGCTACAATTGTTACTTTAAAAATGAAGAAAACAAGAGAAGGTGATGTAATAGTTCCTATCTGAACTTCAGGTTTATTTGCTGCTGCTAAAGTGACTGGAAAAATGGAAGCATTTTAACAAACAGCTGCAAGAAACACCTCTGTCCTCATTTTTGGTATTTTATGACATAAGGCCACTAATCTTCCTTTTTCAGAGGGTGAATTCCTGATCTGCTCTTTTCAGCAAATTCAAATTTTATTAAAGGGGGAGACATGATAGATAATTCTGGAAAATACATCAGGAAAGCAAATAGAAAGCTCATGGATGAGCTCAGTTTTTGACTTCAGAACATTTCTACTCCACTGCCTGGACCTGGAGCTTGGCACAGAGGTTTCAGATCCATGAGGGCCATGCCAGGGGATGGCAGAATCCCAGAGTAGTTTGAGCTGAAGTACAGCAGAGGAATGTTTCTCTGGCATTTTGGACAATGAAATACCACAGTGAACTTTGTAAGAACTTCTTGATTCCAGTGTACAATATTCCTGAAAATTTTTATGGAGGTGCAAAACCGCAATGATTTAAGACACCCAAATTCTCAAAAATATTCTTTTTCAAGTAGAGTTATAAATAAAATGTTTTACCTTAAACTGAAATGCATTCTTTCATCTGGCTGAATAGAGTGGGGCAAGAGTTTGTGTTTAAATGTCTTCTGAACAGAGATAGAGGTATTGATGTAACTAAAAGGAAGCATTTCAAAAACCCTTCTGAATTGGGGCCCCTAAAAGAGCCCTCTTAATATTAAATTGCCAGCCTACAGGGGAAAAAAAAAGAGACATATTTTACATCAGATTTTGGAGCTCATAAAGGTTTTTAGAAAAACTCAACATCTTGATTTGTGTTCAGCTACTTCAAAGTTCACATATTTCTTATTTGAACTTTGCTAGGTGCAGTAATTTTCTTCTCGCTCAGGCTGGATTGGTTCTGCTTATTCAGATCTCATTAATTACAGGAAACTGGACTCATGCTCACATATCCCATTCACCCATCCTGCCCTCAGGCCAGTCAATTTATCTGGCATTTAATGAGGAGTTTTAGATTTTGCAAGTTATCAGAAGTGGGCTCTGAAAGTGTTAGCTCGTGAATTCTAAATAAATGGGCTACTCTGGGGCTTGTTTCAAAACAGACAGCACAGCAGCTCCTTAGTCTCTGTTAAATGAGCCTAAAATTCTCTGCAGGCTCATTCCAAAGGTGCTTTTTTGTTGTCATTCTTTGAGAATATTGCCACTGTCAGCTTTAACCTCTTTCAGTTGTGTGAGGACTTCATATATGCAAAGATACTTTGTGCATTTAATTACCCACTTTTTGGGTAATTTGGTGTATCAGTGTTTCGTATCCCCACCCCTCCTGCTGAAGGGGGTTCATTTAATAGCACTTCCAGCACTTAGTGCTACTGTCCATGCTGGTTATTTCACATCCATCAGGAGTAGCCCAGGTCCACAGCTAAATGAAGGCCATAACAATCTCAAACACGCATCAAAATCTCTTTCAGGTGTATTGACGTGTCTATTAAGCACATTAGCACCATGCTCTTTGAAATAAAATTAATTTCAGTATGAAAAACCAGCCTTTGGATACCTGGAGTGGCTGGCTCCGTGTCTTCTCAGGTACCTGAGAGCCATCTGTGGACAAATGCTTGGGATTTAGAGGCAACCACGTTTTCCACTGTGAACCCCACTCTCATTATTGACAGACTCTTAATTCTCTGATGTGGACAGGTTCCTGTGTTCAGAGACTTTTCTCAAGTCTCTGGGGAAGGTGAGAGATGCTCAGCATCCATCCCATGGTTTCTCCTCCAGAGACAAGTGCAAAACCTCTCCTCTTTTGGGGAAGGGCAAGCTCTGTGTCCTTCCCTCCATGCTCTGTCAGAGGGCTTTAACCCGAGTGGATTAGAATGAATGCCTTTAATTCCTCACACACCTTCCAGAGAAATAGTACCACTTTTTTTTTTTTTTTTTTTCTCTAGTAAAACCAATTAAAAAATAGGAAAAATGCTGCAATATTTTAAAAATGTGTTTAGTGTGAGGCCCCACACTCTGCTGTAAAGCACACGGCCACACGCTGTGGAAACAACAGCGCCTTGCCCAATTCAGCCCAGCTTTTCACAAGATGCAGTTTAGCAGACATTAACAATTTCCTCTTATAGAAGATTAGTTACTGATAAAACAGCCCCTCTGGACCAAAATCCAGCCTGAATCCTTTTTCAAATCAGCCAGTGTGATAAAAACCTTCTTTTCAGTACTTGTAAATACGTGCATAGGGATGTGGTTTATTTTTGTTCTGGAAGAAGAGCTGGTTTCACCAGCTCTGTGCCCAGAAGAAGATTGCCATCTATAGATAACTGTCCCCAACTGCACGTCCCTGTGTCAGCTGGGGAGGGCTGCCTGGGCTCTCAGGGGGAGGGCAGATGTGCTGTGCCCTCCTGGGCTGGGATGTCACTGGGACCACAGCTTGTGCCCAATAATGCTAATTCACTGTATAAAAGTGGCAGCTTAAACATGGAAATTGCTGAAATTCTTTATTTTTTTTCCGTGCTAATAATGCAAAACCACTGACAATAATTGTTGCCACTCCAGGAATATTTCGAGTAACCTGTAAACATGCTCTGATATTCCTTTCCATTTATTTGTGTTCTCTGCTTGTGCAGACAATGTGAAAAAAAACCCAACCAAAAGAAAATAAAACAAAAAAATCCATGGCATTTCTGAGCCTTGTCCAGTTTAGAGAGCAAAAAGCTGAAAAGGCAGGATATCACTGGGTCTCAGATGATTTGCAGGTGTAATCCTCAGGCAGAAATAACTGTTCCAAAGTTATAAGTTATTCCATGAAAACCAGGAAAAGAAAAAGGAAGGGATATAGTTAAATCCACACAAAAATATTGAGCATTTGTGCACACACATACACCCAGACAAAAATTATTATTTGCCATTTTAAAAACACATTATGGCTTAAAATCAGTATTTGCTTGTTGTGTATAAAGTGGAAATATTTTCTGCAAGTACTGGCAAGTAAATGATTTTCCCCAGGACACTGAGTTCTAGAAAAGCTGGTTGGGAGTGGCAGGAACGGCTTGAACTACAAAAGGAAAAAAATAAAAGTACATTTTAAATGCAATATATTTTGAATGATCTGGTACTAAAATTAAGTGACCTTTACTTTCAGCCAATTATAACTTTTCATAAAAACTCTCTTTGCCTTCTGGCTATATCTGGAAAATTTCAGAATAAACTACTCCAAACTAGCATTAGTATAATCCAAATATGATGATTTCAATGGGACATGAAGAAACCTTGTGTATGAAGAGAGGACTCCATACAACTAAGTGTAAAAACGATTTCTAAAAGAGCATTTAAGAAGAATAATTTTAGTTTTAAAAGTGTCTGTTGCAATAGCCAGGTATCCTTTTACTTGCCTTTGATATGCAGCCATACAGCAGCAGTATGTGAAATTTGTGAAATGGTCCAAGCTGAATATAAATCAAATTACTTTGGTCTTGTCAATCTACCAAATCTTTCATCTTTTCCCTGGTTGCCTTTTCTTGCTACATTTCCTTTATCTCTGCTTGCAGTTTTAAGAAGTGAATGGCAAAGAGTCATCTCCAGTTCATCTGAAGATAAAACCCATTAAGCTGTTGTATTCACATTTAATTAATGTTTTCCAACTCTCATTTCCTAGTTGTCTCCTGAAAATCTTGCCTAAAGTGCTATATGCCAAATAAAATAACTCAGGTAAGGGATATCTGATCCAAATGTTTCACAGGAGATGACTGGATAAGATAACTCTAAGGAGTTGATCATTTTTATTATTTGTGGACAGCCTTTCTAGCCGAGTTCATTCTCTGCAGACAGACTCTTATCCCTCAGGGATGAATGCTGCAAACTGAGCCTTTCCTTTTATTTTCCAAGCGTTGCCTGGTGCCGATACAATTGCACTTTTATCTTTATTAATTCAGAGGGTGGGCAGTTACCCTGATAAATCAGGGGCTGAAATGAAATGAAAAGCACACATTTCTGCAGATCAGACAGCACTTCCTACAGCTTTGCAAACATTAATCCGAGCAAGACACAGAGCATCAGCTCCCAGGCTGGGGAACGGGGACTTTCATTCTGTGGGCACAACGAGGTGAAGTGACAGAGTGGCCAGGGACAAGGGGCTGGGGTCGTGTCTCCAGAGCTGGAACTCCCCACACTCGCAGCCATCAGTGCCAGCAGCTCCTGGAACTGGGGCGTGGAATCCTCCTTCTGCCAAGCAGAGCAGAGAATATCTGTGTGATCTCTGGCTGTGTTGGTGCCCTGCCCCTGCTGCTGGCACGGAAGCACAAGGGAGAGCAGTGAAGCAGCCGGGCAAGGTGATGTCCGGGGCGGGGGAGAGACACCGGGGATGGAGAGCTGGGATTGAAAGCCAGAGCAGTGGGAAGGGGGGCAGCCAGCAGCCAGCAGGGGTAATCTCAGTCTGGGATCTAGGTATGGCCCAGATGAAAGAAAAATAGCAGGTCTGAGATTTATATTGAAATATTCCTCACAGTGTGGCTCAAACCGAGCGTGTGTTCATAGCAGGGCCCTCCTTGGAACCTCTGGAGTCAAAGGTGGGCAGGAGCCAGGTGGGAATACAAAATGCTGGTGACAGCAGCAGGGAGAGTACTGCAGAATGGGCAGGTGACTTATGAAAATAACATAAGGAACATATTTATATACAAAATATATTTATATGCATAACTATACACGCACATGCACAAAGCGAGTATGCTTGCAATGCTGAATATTTGTTTTTTTAGCCCTCATTGCCAACTATTTTCACTGTTTTATTGCTATGTTTGAGCCAATCACACAGAATTAGGGCACTGTTAGGAAATAATCTGAAATCCCCCCCTGCCTTTATAAAATAACCCTTCAATCATCTCAGGCTTCTTCTCATTAGATTTAGGAATCTTAATTCTTTTGCAAGCAGCAAATGAACAGATTTGAAAATACCCGGTATAATGAGTAACCTGCAAGGATTTTTCACCATCCTCAAATATTTTCCCCCCAGTGATCACTGCTGTTTATATTCTTTATAACACATAATAGATTTTAATGTGAATTCTTGCTACAGAAATTTTTCACAGCATTAACTTTATCACTTAACCTCTGTGCAGTAGAATCGCGTTGAGTTACCATTTGTCCACATTTTATCCATTAAACAAGAAACACTAGGCCTTTAAAACCCAGCTAAACACTGTCTAAATTATCTGGTCTTTAGTTTAATACTGCTTATATGCTGTAATAAAAAAAAACAAATCCAACTTTTATCAAGCTGCTGGGCCAACAAAATGCTTTTCAGGGCACAGGATTTTGATGTAGGGAGTAAATGTACACGTTCTATGGTGGTGCCTTTTTTCACCCCTTAGAGAGGATCATCCCAGATTAAGCTGTGTTTTCTGACCTTGCAGAACTGACAGAATGATTTAATAGCCATTAGAGAAAAATGTCCCCAACTTTCTTCTGACTTTTGTGATTAAATATTCATTTCTTGGTGGATTTGCCCTGCTGTATTGCAGCACAGCTAAGCTGAACAAATTGCAATGATGTGCGTGAAATCCCATTATAACCAGTGTTCCAGCCTGATTTAGCAACTGGAAATTTTGCTGCTGAGCCCCAACACTTCTTAACCAGGGAAGCAGCATCTTTTAGGAGGTATGGACTGCTCTGTTGTCATCAAACTCCTGTTTGGCAACGGGATGGAGCAACTCAGCTCTTCACTGGAGCTGGGTACCTCAATTAGCTCAAGCGCAGTTAATTAAGCACAATAGGTGCTCTGCCCCATTTATGGCAGTGTGGGGTCCATGAGTGTTGGGTCGTGCCCCTTCCATGCATTACCCAGCCTGTACAAGACCCCAGCTCCATCCCTGGGGTGTCCTGCTTGCCCAGCCAGCCGGGAATCAGCGCTGTGTTCACATGGCGCAGGCGTGCACCAGGATTCCTGCCTCCTGTCGAACAACAAACTCCTGTCAGGTCTTTGGAATCAACAGGGAATTATTGAGAGCTCCACGCGGTGCCGCGAGGTCATTTCAGATGAAGGGATCAGTCAGGATTTCATAAAGTATTTATTTAGCTGACAAAGGAATTCCCAACCTCCCTTTCATGTACGTTTGAGCTGATGCTAAGTTTCCGAGACAAGGCTCCGATTGTGGCTGTCACCAAACAATGACATATTTCTTTTCTTCTCTTAAATTCTCTGTATCATTCTATATAAGAGGGCAATTTGTCTGTCATGCAGCTAAAACAGGGCCCACTCACTGCCCTCATTAAACTGACAGCACAGTTATTAGCAGTAAACGAAGCCAACAGGCAATGAATTTAGCCACTGTTTTATGGTGAGCACCAGTGAGATTTTTTCAGTAATTAATTTGATAAATATATTAATTATGAATTGAGTTGACAGTACAATCAGATTGTCAGCCTTCCAGACAGGCTCTTGTGATAAGTAGCTTTGTGATGAAGTGGTCGGATTTCAGTACCTGTCATCCTCCGGTGTCAGTCTCTTATCACTGTCCCGGCCATTCACTCTGTAATTTCCTGTGTGTTGTAATTAAATGGTGGCTTTCTGATTGGAAGTGACTCCTCAAACTTAATCTCTCATTCTCTCAGAATATATTGTTTAAAAGAAAAAAAGAAGACTCTTTGTTTCAGTGGCTTTTAATGTTAAAAAAGGCGCTTTTAATTTCACGTTTGGTTATCGCCCCCGCGGGCGTTTGGGAGTGTTGCCTTTGCTCCTGGCAGCAAATGGGTGAAGTGTCCATGCTCTGCCACTGGCACACTGTGGTGGCAGGAGGAGATGAAACCATGGGGAAATGTCAGACCTGTTCTCCCTCTCCTCCAGCCCCAAGCAGGGAGCAGCCCAGCACAGTCTGGAGGACTTTGGGAAGGGTCACTGCCTGTTCCTCTTGCCAGCTTTTCTTTCTGCTTTTTTTTTTTTCCTTTAAGAAATTAATTAGGAACAGTGCCTGAGGTCATTTGGCTCAGGAGATACATGTCAAGATAAGATATTTCAAAAACACTTCCTTAATAATTTAATATCAGGTTGGAATTTCGAAGCATGATAGAGAATTGTTTAGAATTGCAAATTTAAGCAAGTTAGGAACAACTCATCAAAAAGAAAACAAGCAGCATCTATCAGGATGAGTCCTTCTGTTGTTGTTTAATCCTATCAGAAAAACCCCAAACCTGGAGAAAATAGTTACCAAATGCAGCAGATGACTCTGCTTCCAGTTGCCTCATGTTGGAGGCAAAGGGTGACCATGGGATTGGGGACTGCTGCTGGTCCTATGGAATCCTGGGGTCCAACTGCTCTTTAACCTTGAGCAATGCAGGATGACCCAAGCCAGCAAAAACCTCTGTGTGTGCTGGATTTTAAGCATGTGGGCACAGGTTTCTCCATAGAAGTTTTATAATGTGTGTGTTTAATTTTAATTTTGTACCATGTCCTGGGCAGTGGGACCAGCAGGTCAAGGCAGGGGATCCTCCCTTTCTGCTGTGCTGTGTCCATCCCTTGGCTTCCAACATCAGAAGGACGTGGAGTGGTCCAGAGGGGACTATGAAGATGCTCCAAGGGCTGGAGGCCCTCTGCTCTGGAACAGGCTGGGAGAGCTGGGGGTGTTCACCTGGAAAAGACACTGGAGAGACCTCAAAACCCCTTCCAGGGCCTAAAGGGGCTCCAGAGGAGTTGGAGAGGGACTTGGGACAAGGGATGGAGGGACAGGACACAGGGAATGGCTTCCACTGCCAGGGAATTGGGTACAGATAGTTTAGACAGTTAGATAAGACAGTTGGATGGGATATCAGGAAGAAATTCTTCCATGTGAGGGTGGTGAAACCCTGGCACAGGGTGCCCAGAGAAGCTGTGGCTGCCCCTGGATCCCTGGAAGTGTCCAAGGCCAGGTTGGATGGGGCTTGGAGCAACCTAGGATAGTGGAAGGTGTCCCTGCCCATGGCAAAGGTGGAATGAGATGAATTTAAGGTCCCTTCCAGCCCAAACTGCCCAGTAATTCTATGACTTTTGCATGCATATGCTTTAATTTTAAGCACAAACACAGGAGTATTTCTGTGTTTGTGTCCATGGGCAGGTGCTGTCCCTGTGCCACATTCCTGCCCCAAACCAGGGCACTGTTTTTATCAATACCCCGTTTTTCACAGGGCAGAGCACCACCAGTAACTCACGAAATCATCACTGAAATGTGAGCTGGTCTCTGCTGGGGATGGCACTGCTTGTCCCAGCTCTGCTCCCTTGGATCTCCAGGTCTCCCTGAGCTTTGCTCCTTGAGGGAGTCCAAGTCCTTTGCTAAAGCTGCACTAAGGGACTCAAGGCTATGTTATAAAATAACAGGTAAATCAGACCCACATCCTCACCGTCAAAGTGAAGCCCAAAAAAAGTCACCCAGAGCTGAAACAGGAACCTACTGCCAGGATTTGCATTCTATCCCACAGCCCCAAGCCCTGCAATGAAGCATTCAGAACAGTCTTTTTGAACTTCTCAACAGGGACAGTCTTTATGGATTATTTAAACATAAAAATATACAGCTTTGTGCAAAAGAACCATTTTAGCCCTTGGGGACTCATAGTAGCTGTGGTGTTGTAGGAAGATCTATAATTGAGCATGCTAATACTGATGTGCTATTGTTTGAAAGAAATTTTGCCAGGCATGAGCCCATAATGGAAATTATGTCTTAAAAGGATCAATTTAGAGACTCTCTTCTATCATTTTACTGATTTGTAGATGCTTCCAAACTACAATCGAAAGCAAGCATCTACTCCATACTGGTGGAGGGATTACTACTCACTATTAAGGATGTTTTAAATTTTGCCAAGTATTTTATTCCAGCCAATTCCCATAATCATGTCAAAAACATATTTTAAGCAAACCAGTTTCTTTATGAAGCATCTCTCCCTAAATCTGATAACCCAAAATGAGCTTATTGCTTACTAAAACCACCAAAAAAACCCTTAGTTAATGCAAATTAAAATGGTTTTAATGGTTTTAATTGTCTTTTAAAATCAGTGTGTGCCTATACTCTGTTACCTTGAGTAAAACATGTAATGTCTTTGCCTACATGCAAATCTTCCATAATAGAATTGCAATTTCTCAGTAAGCATTGAATTTTCTTGTTACTGGCTGTGTTTGGAGTTTTATGGCCAATGCTCTTGATTTCTCACATAGCATAAGGCAGTACTTTCAATAAAAAATTTATGTGATGGTTCAAAAATGGTAAGAAAAAAATAATGGCATCTGACACACTTGTAAGGATGATTAGGTGTCTCTCTCAACAAGCTGAATAATTTTCTTCTAACAGCTTTTTCCATGTATTAAATAATGTCAAGTTTTTCCATATTCTCACATCCTTACTTTTGGGGCTGTCACTGATACAAGTTATTCCTGAGACAAACAACTGAGGAATTGCACCCCCATAGATGAATTTTTTGTTTTATTTATGGTATGTTTTTTTCTCTTAAACATAAGCTTTAACTGCAGAGCAAGATTTGCTTTCTGGTAAATGAAAAAAGTGACTTATTCCTTAGAATAAGACTGGGGCAGGCCCACAAGGAAATACATCTTTATCACGTCTGAAAAATTCTAAACCAAACTGATTATGTGTCACTTGATAAAGTGCTGGAGAAGAATTATAGGTGTGTTCCTGTTCCCACTAAAGCCAACCTGAGCTCTGCAGCAGCAGCAGCTCCCAAAGCATCCCCTGTGCTCCCAATCTGCGGGTGCAGCGTGGCACTGCCAGCAATCCAGGTTGTGAGGAGATGGTAATTATTCAGCAAGGAAAATGCTCAGCATTTCCTGAGCGAGTCTTTAATCCTAGTTTGAAGTCATTGCTGCCATTGAAAGGTCCAAGTGGAAACTGTGGTGCTTTTGTGCATCTGTCAGACGCCGCTGCTTATTACGGAATCAGGAATGATAAATATGCCGAGCGCTTTGATGTGAGTATCAGCTTGAACTCCTCCAGTGCTCAGGTAGAAAGCAGCTGAAGCTATTGTTTTCATCTTGCATGAAAGGTTGAACAGATGCTTGAAAATAAATAGGACCTGATAAAATGATAAAAATCCTGGGATAAAGAGTGCGGCCTCTGTTCTCAGCGCCTGCTGTGCACCCAGGCCAGGCCCGAACAGTTGATACACAGCTCAAAGGCCTGAACAGAGCTGCCCCCTCAGTAACAGCAGCATGCAGCCACAAGAGTAATAAAATCCACGTTGTCTGTCCAGATTAACTGCTGATCTTCATCTCCAGATGGCCAAGAGCAGAGAGGCTTTGCAGCATCAGCTCCATCGTCCTTATGAGGTGCAGGGTTTCCCTCTGAAGCCTTCCCTCTGGGCCAGCCCCAGAGTTCAGCTCCTGCATGAGACACAGACCTGCCAGGTCTGCTTGTGCCTGTAATTAAGGATCCAACAGAATCCTGAGGCACCCAAAGAGAAGTGACCTAGAAATTTGCTGTTTCTATTTTTGTCTGCGTAAGTCCAAGCTGGGCTGTGGACAGTCCCCTCAAGCAGCTCTGAGTCAGGCAGAGCAAAGGTCAGAGAAAAATAACCATGCAGAGAGGTCTCTCTCTGGGGAGCATCAGGATGTGTGTAAATTCTGCTTCTCAAATATTTGACCCTTCTACAAGGCTGTCTACACCTTTCTTTCTTTTATTTTCCACATCTTCATTTCTGCTCCCTGACAAGAGGTGAAGCAGCCAGCACCTTCCAGAAGTCCTTGTCATGAGGCAGGGACAGCAGTTACCCACCCTCATCCTGCTGAATGGGCCAATTACCATCACCATTCCATTATTAATTAAAGGCATTAAGAGCAAATCTCCAAGATTTTGCCTCTTGGCTAGAGCAAAATGTACAGTCTGAATGCAAAGTGTACAGTTTGATTGTCTTTAATAGTTCCTTCAATGAGACGTGCAAGGTCTGAGGAGGAGCTAATGCTGGTGCTGAAACAGCCCTGTAGAAGCAGCCTTACCTCCTGTTGCTTCTGTGCTCATGTTTCCTAAAGCAGATTGTGAGTTTCTTGAAGTATAAATTCTGTTTTCTCATTCCATCAACAGCTGAAAATCCCTATGTTTGCCTAAAACCCTTAATAAATGCTTTCCATCTTGTGAGTAACAGGTCAGTGGCAGTTCTGACCACAAAAAATGGATCAAGACAATTTCTCAAACATGTTATGCCATTGATGTTTACATTATGGGTCCTAAAATTGCTGTCTCCTGCATTATTTGTAATCTGGGGGACATTATACCAGCATCCAACTCACCCACACCTCTTTGCCACGGGAGTTTTTTCCTGGGGAGAGCAGTGGCAGTACAGATGGAGAACCATCCATCTCCACCTTCCTGGTGGTTGCCAGCAGCATGTCCCCAGAAATCCTGTGAGCTCTTATCAAGGGGCTTTGGAATGAAATTGCAGACCAGTGGCACCAAAGGGAGGGAAAAAAAAAAAGGAAAAAGAGCACAAAATGAAAAGGTTTTCTCATTTTTTATTACTAGCCATAAGCAAATTAATGTAATTGTCTCATTAAAATGAATGCACTTTAGTTCTTATCATTTTCTAATGAGGTTTTATTTCCTGAGGAGGTTGGCTGAATGTTCCACTCCACTGTGGAGCAAATAGGAAAACAAGAGGTAAAGAACAGGAAACTCAGGGAGGAAAAGGTAAGTCAGAAAATCTGTAACGAAAAAAAAAATATATCACCCTGAGGTACTGGTCCACAAAAATGCTTTACAATAGCTGAACACAAAATCAATTCAAAAATACAGTAGATCACAGCCCATAAATAACGTGTCCAATCAGAAAAGTGTGAGGGGAAAATGACAAAAGGAGAGAACATTCTCTGAAGGGGCAGTGAGGAGGTGGGGTGAGGAGAGCTGGCTTGAATAACTCCTCTACTGAGCCAAATCCCAGGATGGAGAGAGGGAAGGCCACTGACACCCCCTGTTCTTGCCTAATCTGCCTCAAAAAAAAGACAATCTCACTGCACATCCAGCAGTGAGTAATGTATGCAGGGTTTCCTCAGTCATGGTAAACTAAAACACAGTTAAGGAGAACTATCAAGGGTTAGGTTTTAAAGACCATAGCAAATAAAATTAATTGCAGTCATGGTTTACTGATCCTCTGAGAAACAGAAAGGTGTTATTCAGCATGAGCAGCCAGCTCAAAGTGTTTGCCTGAAGAAAAAAAGGCTTTTGGGTGCTCACAGCAAACCACAACCATCCTACGTGAAAAGTGTTGGGGTTTTGGGTTCAGCTGTGCAGCTTCACATCTGTTACGTGCAATATCTAAACAGACCTCACCTTTTACCTTCTCTGGGAGGATGGAAAGCCTCTCAGTGGCCAGGTGAGTACAAGAAATACCCAAGTTAACAGGTTTCTGCATGACCAGACTGATTATCTCTATAGGTATACAAATATGTAGTTGTATATATATATATATTTAAGGTATTAAGAGATTCTGAGCAACAGTAGCACTGGAAATTTGGCCTTGTGAAGAAAAATGTCAGTTTTCAGTTGCTTAGAGGCAAAAGTCCTCAGTCAGGCAAAAGCTCAGTGAAGTCTTGAAGTGGTTTTATTTCACAGCATTTGTGTAACTTTTGGCTTGAGTAGTTCAGCCAATTGATGGGAGTGCTTTTGTGGCTCCAAGGTCTGTTCTCCAAACCCTTCTGCTGATACAAAGTGCCTGGGGAAAATACAGTCACATGTGGGAAACATTGCCCATCGTGGAATAAAATAGGTGCAGCATCCCTTATGGAGATGAAATCCTGGGTTTGGCAGATCTGAGTTTTAGTCCTGTCTGTAACATCCATTCTTATGTTGACCATGGTTCATGATTTCATTTCTCTAGGATTAGTTTTTCCCCAGTTATAAAGTGGCCATAAAGATATTTAGTTCTTAGCACTTTGAGGATCAAAAGAAATTGCTTTTATCTACCAATGCCAGACAATTATACCACTACCAAAGTATTCTGTTTTTTTTTTTACTACTAGGCTGCTATAAAGTCAAGAAGGGTTTTTTAATCATGTAAACAATATGATTACAGCTTTGTATAAAATGAGACAGACAAAAAGTGATACTTTGGCCATCCTAGATGCTGTGCAGGTCCTGCCACGCATTGCAGCACCTGGCTCCCTTTGCCCTGGTGGAAATCTGTGTGCTGCAGGAAAAGTGAGAGGCAGCTTAGGTCAAATAAGGGTTGATTAACTACCACCAGGAATCCAGATGGATTAAAGGCTGTAATCACCTCTTGTTTCTCATGTTCTTTTCGTCAGCTTTAGGGTGGTGAGAACCAGAGGGGACCAGCTGTCACAGTGGGTGACAATTCTCCTGAATTTCCCAGGTTTGAATAAGCAACTGCACTGAACTAAAATTCTGAACCTTCCGAGGTTCATCCATCACTTTTACTAAATTACCTCTTCATTCTCTTTTCTGCTAAGAATCTAATTTTTATAGCACTGTAGAGAATTTTTATAGCACTCTACTTTATCTTGTCACAGTATTTTTTGTCATTATTTTCATCTCAGTGAACTCTGCAATGATACTAAATAGACTGTGAGAGCCTGGCTGTAAGATAATGAGGGAGGTGCACATCTGCAAATGTTAATAGCTCACCCTCCGAGCCTTTTACCTGGGAAGTCAGGGCTTGGACAGGATTTCTACCTTCTTGGGCAACACACTGAGAAATTGTCTATATTCTTCTTTTTCTCCAGAAAATGGGTCAGATCAGATATCTCTCCTTTTTTTTTTTTTTTTTTTCTGACAGGGTAGCACCTACAGGGTGCTGCTGCTGATTTCTTTGTGATATAGAGAAAGCTGAAATGAGCTTATAAAGCTTTCAGAACTAGGTGGGTTCATTTCCCAGGCAAATCTAAAGAAGGAATGCTCATAAGTTGTGTTTTAGTTGCATGTCTAGGGTCAGGACCACACTTGTTACAGTCCCAGGGCCACAGAAATCCTCAGTCCCAAACTACATTTTATTTAAAACAACTGAGATAGGAAAAAGGGATGAATTGAGTTGTGTGAAGTCACGTATCATAGAATCCCAAAATAATTAAGGTTGGAAAAAACCCCTGAGATCATCAAGTCCAGCCATTAATCCAGCACTGGCAGGTCCACCACTAAAGCATGACCCTGTTAGACACCTCCCCACTGCCTGTGTCTGGAATCAGCTTCCTCGGGGTCTGTGTGGGGAGGAAAGTTTAGGTCTTTGTTGATTCCTAGGAAAATATATTTACCCAGCCCTGCCAAGTCCTTGATTGCCTTGCTCGTCATCTGAGAAAAAGTGTTTTACAGGATGGGGCAGGAGACCAGGAGGCAACAGAAATAATATCTGTCTTTTTTTCCCTTGTCCAGTTTTCTTCACCCTGTCTCATCCTAACCTGATGCTAGGCCCTGCAAAGTGATGGTTTTCTAAAATGAGACCAAATAAATGTGTGTAGAGGTCAGGGGTGGCAAATTTAGCTAAAGATTTTAGTTTTGCTAAATGCTGACCCAGCCTAACTCATATATTTCATTCACCTGAATATACAATCCTGTGCAGAAAGCCTAGAGGCAGAAAAGTCATTTAGACTTCCACATCCATAAAAATTTGCTCAATTAATGCACTCTTTCATGAGACTGCAAGATCTTCACTCCCTATTACAGCTCCTGCATCCTTCCTCTGGTACAGGGGATGGATGTGAAACTGCCCTGATGGTGCAGGGTGGGAGGCAGAACAATCTCTGCTCATGGCATTGGCTGACCCTGGCTGGACACCAGGTTACCACCAAAACTGCTCCATCACTCCCCTCCTCAGCTGGACAGGGGAGAAAAAACATAATAAGAGGCTTGTGGGTCAAGATAAAGGCAGGAAAAGATCATTTACCAATTATTGGCACAGGCAAAACACCCCCCAAGACTTCGCTTGGAGAAATTAATTTAATTTATTGCCAGTCAGATCAGAGTAGGGTAATGAGAAATAAACCCAACTCTTAAAAACACCTTCTCCCACCCCCTCCCTTCTTCCTGAACTCAACTTCACTCCTGATTTCTCTGCCTCCTCACCCTCAGGGGAACAGGGAGTGGGAGCTGTGGACAGTTCATCACTTGTCTCTGCTGCTTCTTCCTCCTCAAGGAAGGGTTCCTCATACTCTTCCTCTGCTCCAGGGTAGGGAAAACAGCTCTCCATGGACTTCTCCACAGTGAATCTTTTCATGGGAAGCTTTTCAGGATCTGCTCCAGGGTGGGTCCCTTCTGTGGGGTCAGTCCTTTAGGAACAGACTGCTCCAGTGCTGCTTCCCACAGGGTCACAGCTCCACCATTAGTGGACGTCGTTTCCAGACCCTTTTCTGAGGTTTGCACTGCCCACAGGAAAGCTGCACAGCTTAGCAGGCTCACTCCCCACATCTGCTTTGCACAAAGAAGCATCAGCACCACGACAGGGTTTGACTCAGCCTTCTTAGGGATCAAAATAACCTCTTGCAGTGTCAGGAGAAATGTATCAACAAGGGAGCCTTTACCCATGGTGGTGCATGTCCTCCTTCTCACACTCTTCTCCAAACTGCCAGGGAAACATCGAGTCTTGGACCTTGTTTGTTACTATTTTTTTAAACAAGTCACTTTCAAAACTTTATCCAGATGGGCACTTTCATTGATTGCTTTAATTGAAGTGCTCAGGGCTGCCGTGTTCCTCCAGAGCCACATTTGTTATTTATTTTACTGGTACTCAGTTGAAAAGGCTGCTGTCACTAACTTGTGACACTGCTGCTGCACACGTGTCAGTGCTGGTGTCTGTAATTGTCCTGTTTCTCAAATGTACTCCCTCTTTTTAAATCCTCCAGCCCCTGTTTCTTGTCTTACCTGCTGTACAGAGAGAGTGGAGACAGGGAGGGTGGAGGTGATGACAGTGGGGTTTTTTATCTGTAAATCTCTGGGGGGATAAGGTTGCATGGTTTGCAATTAGACAAGCAGGTACTGTGGCAGAGGACATCATTTCCTTCAGCAGGTTATCATTTGGACAAAATCAGGAACCTTTTAATATACAGTATATCTCGCAGAATCTACCCTGGCTTTCTCTTAGCCAGCTTAAAACACTGAGCTTAATGGCCTTTTACTCCTCTGACAAAACCAGGGGTTTAAGCTGGCCTTGTTTATTCCTTCTTTTCCACCTTGCAGCTTTGCTGTAAAACCTTGCTTGGAGCAGCCTGGGACAGTGGAAGGTGCCCCTGCCCATGGCACGGAGTGGGACTGGATGAGCTTTATGGTCCCTTCCAACCCAGGCCATTCTATAATTCTCTTTATCAGGGCTAAACCCCAGTTTAGGCAGCATTATCTGTGTTATGGTCACCAGATGCAGCTCAGCTTTGTGTGACTGTAGCTTATCTTTTGTTGTAGAACAAAACCAGACACATCTATGAAAAGGCATATGGGACAGATGACACTGAAATTCCCTTTTTTTTTTCTTTGTGGTTGTGCAGAAAGGAGAAACTCTTGCTCCAAGTTGGTGTTTCTAAAAAGGTGGAAAGAAATTAGGTCTTGGGAAAAAAGATGCTTTGGAAAGATGTTGCTTGTAAAAGCCTCATTATTTTTATACCAGAGGAAGCTACAGGATGGACTGGAGCCATGGACTAGGGCATGGATCACTGCCTAGACCATTGCAGTATTTGGTTTTTTGCTTATCATCCTCCTGAGTGTACAATTATTTTCTTCAATTGTATTTCTAGAATTACTATAGCTCTCATTGCAATGGGAAAACAATATTCAAGAACTGTCTGTTGCAACCTGGTGATGAGAAGAGGCCTGCTCAGTGGGAAAACATTATTTCCATGCCCTCTGTGCAAGTATTTTGTGCATCTCTGCTAGAAAAGCTTTCTGATAATAACCAGGGCTGGAATTGATAACCTGTAGAGGTCCTTCCAAGCCATTCTATGATTCTGTGAACCAAACCTGTGTCTTATCAGAAGCTTTTTCTGTAGCAGAGGTAGACATTTTATTTTGTGAGACTTTTTTTAAATGAAGAAATTCCACCATGGGACTTCTCTACTTTATTCAAACTCTTCAGAGTAAATTGGAATTAAGACTCCATGTTTATATATATATATATATGTTTTTTATCAACAAGGCTATGAGGTTGATTTTTTTTTTTTTTTTTTTTTTTGTGACAAAGGGGGATGGGGGTTTAATTTTTAAT
>VZSE01002356.1:117415-347350 GCA_013398275.1 Promerops cafer | reverse complement strand
CTATGAGGTTTTTTTTTTTTTTTTTTTTTTTTTTGGTAGCAATAGGAGATGAGCAGTTCCTTTTTAATGCCTTTTCCCAAGATACAGAAACACCAACATTGTTCCCCCGGTTTCTCATTCGGTGAGCTTTGTGCTCAGCACAAAATCCCTGGCAAAGTTAGACTTTTTCCAGCAGTGAGGAGTTCAGTCCTGCAGCCCTATAACCCTGCAATGCCAGCAAAAAAGTTTTATCTTAATTTCCTGATGCCAGCTCGACGATGTGACAGGAGTTATAAAGGACCATTTGTCTTGTCAGAGAAAAAGGACCATCAGCATCAGACCCCAGAGAATGATCATCAAGCTTTGCCTGAAAAATTATGTGCCTCAAAAAGCCTGATCCCAAACCAGCAATCTCAGAGCAATACCCATATATTAACTGTTGGAGCTGCACTGGATGGATCACTGGAATACAACCAGAGGGACAGGCTTTGAAACTCAGTGGAATTTTAACTGGTGTCCTCTATCATCCAGCTGCAACTTCCCTTTGCAGTCACTCTTGTCTTATTTCTGAGCATGACTTATGGAGAGCTAGCTGGAAAAAAAAAGGCCAAAATGAAAATACTTATTTAAGAACTTTGTTTTCAATACTCTTCCTATCCTGAAAATGTGTGGCTTTAAAAATACTTCAATGCTCTGTAGTAGAAAAAAAATTTTCTGTGGATTCTTCATTCACCAATCTATTTTTTTCAGAGAAGCCATGAAGAAAGCAAAATAGTGCCTCTTACTCTCTGCTCTGCTCAGCAGGCTCAAACTATGGTGTGAAAGTGGGGAAAAAATTATTTTTCAATATGATGAACAAATGGCAGAAATGTAGAATTTAGTAACAATACTGAGAAAATAGCAACATGAATTAGCTAAAGGGCTCTAAATCAGTATTTTTATTTATAAGAGGGATTTTAAGTGTTTCTTGGACATTTAGTGGGCAAATAGAAAATTTCTTGCTAGGAACATAAAAATAATCTGATATGCCTAAACTGTGGTACCTTTGCACACAACAATTTAGACCCCTGAATCCATCCTCATCTGTCCTTTTTGCCATTCTGATGGGATTTGCCATTTGCATCCCAGAGTGTCTCTTGATGATGTTTCTGCAGGGATTCCTGCACCCCATATCCCAGCCCTGTGTGGAGATCTCTGCAGCATCCTTGGCATCATTATTTAACCTGTCTGGAATTTTTGGTATTTAATAGGATTTATTGGATTAAGACTTCCCCAGGTACTCTCATTCCATGGGGTGTTCTATGACAAATTCCTGGAAATATTTAAATTTTCTTCTCATTTTCTCCCTTTCAGAGGTAATTTTTTCTGCTATATTAACTTACATATAATTTTCTTGTGTTTCTATAATTTTCTTTGTGTTTTCTTGTGTTCTTGTTGTGTTTGTGCCCTTTAGGTGTTAGTTTTCTGTATATCAACTTAATGTGCTTTTATGATTCATTTTGTTTCTCAGGTGTGTGTTTGGTTGTTACATCTCTTAAACCTCCCATTTAACAGAGTAAAATGCATGGCTGCAAACATTTAAAATGATGCTGTGTAGTGTTCAGGAGATGGGAATTTACTGGGAACAATATTTTCCCCCCATTTAATTCCATGCAAAACTTTTACAATCAAGACTGGAAGCTAAATAAAATTAAATTGGCATAAATGGCACCTTCTTGTATGTGCCAGACAAATTCCCAGAGTACAGTAAAATAGGAATTTGGGCCTTGAACTTTTGGCTGCAGTATTATTTGCAGACCAAGTGAACCATTCCCAACTGTTTCTGAAATCAAGGCCACAAAAGTAGGAACTGCTCGTACACAGCCAGGACAGAACAATTGACTCAAATTGTCAGGACTTAACTCATGTTTCAGGATTGCTTTGAAATTTTTTCATTCTTGGTAATTTAATTCTTTTGCAGCTCTCTCTCACTGGATTGAGAGAATTGTACTCCTCTAGCCCTCATTTTACCCCCCTCCCTCTGCCTTTTTTTACATGGGAGATATAATTTATTCCTGTTTCAGTGAATTTGCCACAATAAAGAATCCAATTCTTTCAAGGTTTTTTTAAAAAAAATCTCCTCAGAGAGTGAAAGTAGCATTTGCTGAAATTAAGGTGCTTTTTGCCAGAAATGTGATGCTAATCCTCTTAGTTTTAATGGTTTTGAAATGGTTTGTATAAGAAGGTAAACAGAGTAGTTGATTAATAGGAAGGAAGTCAATTGGCCATGTTGCAAGTGTTATACACTCTACTGTACAATAGTTCTTTATTTCTGCAGGGTGAGGCACAGACTGGTCTCCTTTTGAAAGTTCTTAGGTGAAAACTGATCTCTCCCCTTGTACTGTACAATTCAGAAGAGTTTGATTCCAGCACCAGAAAAAGCAAGCAGTGCACTTTCGAAATAGAAGTCAAACAAATATCACTGATAAGACATTGACGTGACACCAGTTATCTCCCCTTTTTATTGAAAATAGGCACATATAATGAGGTGCTTCACATTTTAAAGTCTTAAATCTTAGAAAGCTCCAGGCCTAGATGGTTTTGATTTTGGCTTATTAAACTTGCAGGGAGGGCAGGGATGGAGTGACTCACTTATCCCTGTTATTTAACCTTTCACTGGCCAAGGGGATTTTTGTCTGCAGTTTATTCGAAGGGCTGTTCATCCCTGATTTATTTCCCGGTGTTTCCTGTCCGAGCTCGGATGCCAAGACCTGCTCAAGGCAGGCAGGTGCCCCTTCCCCATCAATAATTCACCTCTGGGTCTCCCAGAGCTCGGGCACTATTCGCATGTAAAGTGAGAGGAGCCGGCAGTTACCTGAATTCTTTTGTCTGGCGCAATAGCAGAACTCTCACGTCAGTTGTAGTCCATCAATTAACACTTACAATTAAGTGCTGCAACAAAAGTGTGAAGTGGCTGAAGGTCTGAGGCAATGGGTAACCCAAGAGCTTCAGAGGAAGACCCGGTGGCTGCGGTTACAAAGGATGGCTGGGACAGAATTTCAGGGTTTAAATAGGGAAGAAGGCGAAATAAATTTGAGAAGTAACAGAGGTAGAAGTTGAGGCTGCTGTGGCCACAGGGAAGGAGTTTGCAGGTGTTTCCCAGGGCTCAGAGGGAGCCTGGTGAGGGCAGCAGCCCTCAGTTCCACAGCAGATCTGCCTTCAGCCTCTTCTAAACAGATCTTTTGCTGGGAAACGCAGTGAAATATAACAGCAAAATTTAAAATCATGGAAGGGCTGTCTGAGGACAGTCATGAGCAACCTTGTCCAGTGGCAGGTGTTCCTGACCATAGCAGGGGCGTTTGAACTGATGGATTTTAAGGTCCCTTCCAACCCAACCAATTCCATTCTCTTTTGCAGCTCTGTCCTGACTAGAAAGGCTCCTTCTCTAAAGCTGCCTCTGAAGACTCTTGTTAGCTGAAGCAATTAATCAAAATTATCTAATTTGAAAAGGTAACTTAAAGAAAAGCTTGTGGAAACAAGTGCTTTCTCTCTTTTGGGGGTCTAATGGCAGATAAAAATGAGTTCAGAAATGACAAGGTTAATTTAAGATAAACCCACAGAACTAATACAGCGATTCTGGGTTTGTGTCAGGACCAGACATGACAGACCAATGTCTTCACACCTGCAGGGTTCTTTCAGCAGCCAAACTCAAACTCCGATAATTTTTGGGGGAATTGAGACAAAACCCAGACATGGTGTTATATTTAGGGTGAGACAAGGGCATGGGGAAACCCAGAACACAGTGCAGCCCCTTCCATAAGTAGCTCTGAGTGATGGGAAGCTCTCCAGAAGGAGTTTGACCTGCTGGGTGTCAGTGCTGCCTGTCCCTGCTCCACCCCACAAACACCTTTCCTTTTGGCTTTGAATTAAAACAACTTTTACAAAGTATTAATTTATGACTCCATCTCATCTTGCAGCTCTCATCTAGTGAACCCCATGCATGGTATAAATAATTAACTCTCCTCCTTCATATTAAGCCACAAGTAACAGAATTATCTAAGAGATTTTGAGAGCTATATTTGCCTCTCAATGACTAATTTGTTTTTGACACAGCTTTAGGATCCAATAGTTTTATAGATTCATTGTGTGGGAATTCAGTTGCAGAAATAGTAGGAGCACTAGAGTTCTATTCTTCTCCTGCATTAGTCCTGGTGAAATAACACAATTTCTAGAGGAATACAACAAAACACAGAACAATCAGTGCCTAACATGTGCTAACAAACCCATTTGTGCCCTGAAATCTACCTATTGCCTCTTCTAACCTTTTTACATTTTCCTTCCGAGTTGTCTACACTTCCTTCTCAATTGCAGTAGTGTCACTCAAGAACAATTTCATTAGATTAAATGGTCTGGTAGTCAATGCAATTGTAATCAATGGCTGTAACTCCTAGAAAATAACTGGGTTCAAACTTCCAGTCTTCCCTGCCCTGTTCTTTGATTGGCTGCAGAAGTGCTGAAAAGCCAAAGCAGAATTTCTGTGAAGTATATTTTAAAGGATCTCCAAGCCTTCCAGTACCACAAAGCTGCCAACCCTTCTCTTTCTAAGCACAGAGAAGACTTTTTTTAGCTGGGGATAGAGTTTAATGTCTCAGGCTCTGACTGATGGCAGGACAGGGAAATGGCTCAAGCCCATCCAGTCTCTGTGTGTACACAACACTCAGCTGCATTTGCCTTGCTCCTGTCACTGCTCCCAGACAGGAAAGAAAACCCTCAGGCAGCATTTCTGAAAGGTTTGGGAGACCCAAGGAAGGAAAACACTGGAGTTCCTCTACATCTTCAAAAGAAATTCTAAAAAAATCACAACATCAAAAAAAAAAAAAATCCCTATTTTCATTCCCTGGGGCAGGATGCTGCTTCTCCTCCTCCCTGCCATTCCCCCAACGTGAGATTTGAAAAAACCCAAACCAAGGAAGGTACTGCAGACACTGCACCATGGATGCCATCTGCAAAAATTTCCCTGCCATTCCTGAATATTTGAGGCTGGAATTCCACATTAATGAATCACAGAATGTTAAGGCTGCTGAGGTCATTGAGTCCACCAGCAGCAGCAGCACCATGTTCACCACCAAACCTTGTGCTCAAGGGACATACCCACACCTTTTTGAATGCTTCCAGGAAGGATGACTCCGCTTCCTGAAAAACCTGTTGCAATGCTTTTTGTGAAGAAAATTGACCTCATATCTAATCTCCACCTCCCCTGGTGCAATTTGAGGGCATTTCCTTAAATGTCCCCTTTTCCTTTTTACATTGAAGATCTGCTGTATTTGTCAAAATCATTTTAGTTTTACCCTTTCCTTCTGATCCTTTGGAGGCCTTAAAGACAAAGTGCAACCCCTTCTGTCTCGACATATGCAGGTATTTGCCCTGCACTTGACATTTTCCAGCCATGCTGGATGAATGACTAAGCAGTGATCCATGAAAGTCGTGTCACCTGGAGCCTGTTGGGATACCTTTTACCTTTTACACAGGAGGTGAAAAAGATAATCCTTTCCCTTCTTCCTTTCACCTGAAAGATAAATCACTCTGTTTGTACTGCCTGAAAAATTAAAACTCTTTTATTTAGCGCTGCTACTTCAGAGCAAGCACCTCTCTGAAATACTGAGGCACTTTGGAAAGCATATGTTGAAATGAGTGCAGATATTCTCAACAGCACTGCATGTGTATTTGTTACAGCTCTTGCATTGCAATCTCAGCAGCTGATGTATTTGTATTTTTCATGACACCTCCAGCAGATGATAGAGTATATGCTGCAGTTTTCCTTACATGCTTAGGAATGAAAGAAAAAGGCATCTTGCTTTGGTAGCATGCATGTATCTTACCATTCTTTTTCCTTTAGAACTGAACTCTATAAAGTCACTAACCAAAATTTCTGAAGAGGCAGAAGCAATGTGCAGAACTACACTGAAGGTGCTCCAGATCCCCTCATCCCACACTAAACCAAATTACAGCCTGGTCCAATGCCTGCCTGCTGTGAAAGTGCCGGCCTTGTCCCTTTATAAGGCACCACGTCTCTGCTTAGTATTTATTAGTGCTTTTTGCTACATATTTTAGATTTTATAAAAGATTCCAGACCCATAAATAGTGCCAGGGAACGTGGCTGGGCCAGTGGAATAAGTCACAGACAGAAGAGTTGGCTCCTACTTTTCCGTGAAGCGAGACATTTTCTGCTCGCGCCTTGACCATCCGTTCCGTGCAGATGGGTCAGGCTGAGGAGCACCAGCACTGCAGATATTTCAGCACAGGTTTTGTGCTGGCCCTGAGCTGCCAGCAATGAGTGTTCTGATGGGATAAACCCCCAGTGCTGGCAGCCAGAGCCGTGCACATCCCCTCACCTGGCAGGGGGGGTCCGGCGCAGCGCGGCAGCAGCTCCTGCCCCACGTGCTGATGTTGTGGGTTCTCCTGCAGCTCCAGCCCAGCAGGGCTGTCAGTAACTCCATCAATTAAAGCCTGCACTGCTGGATAATTCCCTGAGTGCTGGGAGAGGCTTGTTCTCACTGGGGTGTAACAAGAGTAATTATAATAATGACTCGCCCATTCCTCACCACCGCAGTTTCTCTTAGCAACAGGCTTGAGCAGCAAGAGAAATGTGATCAAAGTTGAAAGAGAATTCTCTTTGATGCAAAGGAGTTTTTGTTGCTGTTTTGGTTAGGGAGGGCGGGCAGGAGAGGCTGTCAATGCAGCCAGCTAATGACAAACAGGGGATAAAGCTCCACGGGGATTAGCAAAGCCTGAATGCAAGTCAAGTGCTCTGATTCTGTAATTTCAACCAAGAAGCAAAGCAACCTACAGGCTTCTCAGTGTTTAGGTGGCCACAAAGAAGCTTTGCTGTCATCACTGAAACACTTCCTCAATAAGAAATTTCCTGGAACACCAAGGTCTTATTTCTTGTGGGGGGTTAAGTCATTGCACTGTCTCCTCAGGTGAAAATTCATTATGTTCATCTTCTGTGTGTGTCGAACAGCTTCTTCCTGTACAACAGGCTGCCCATCACCCTTAGGCTGTAACAGCATCAAGTGGTGTTCAGTGCTACTTATCTTGCTCACCTGCCAATTAGCTACAAACCGTAAGAAGCATTGTACCCAAAAAGAAAAAAAAAAACAAACCAGCAAGCTGGATCAGTTTCAAGTTTAATTAGTCCAAAAGAATTCAATATATTACTGCCTCAAACAAAAGAAAAAACTATCTGAACCTCTAATCCTCTTTGAAGATGCTTCTTACTGATATGTCCCATCACATATTTTTAACACTGGTGACATTACTTAGAGAAATCGTATCCCATGTTCAGTTAAGCCAGGAAATGCATTTGATTCTCCTACACAATTTTCACAGCAGCTTAGTAAATGCAACCTCTTTACCCCTTGTAAACCATCCCATCCATGGTACTTGGTGAAATGCTATATAATAAATGGAATAGCTGCAAATTAATTCAATCTATTTGCATCCCTAGTGTTTAAAATATTTACCTCGCCTGTATGAATTTATTATTCAAGCATTGCCTTTTTTCTGAAGAAGGTCCTCCAAGGGTTTCCACAGTGCTGCTTGTGCCTCATGACTCTGAGATTAAACCTGACCCCTGGGGAGGGAGCATGGGTGAGATTCACCCCACAGGGATGAGGGGACAGTCAGGCCCTGAGGATAATCCTGTCTCAGGGTCTTGGCTCAGGTGAGGCTGGGGAGCACCCACAGGAAGGAAATTACTTTAATTCAGTGTACTCTAAGAGAAAATGCTTGACCCAGTAGAAACAAAAGTGCTGCGTGGTGGAAAGAAAGAGGGCAAAGAACAGGAATAGGGGGTTTGTCCTCAAGGAATGTGAATGCAGCCATGAGCCAAAGGCTCCCAGGGGTGTTTTTCTCACTCACAGGTTTGTGGGGTGTCTTTGTGCTACGGCCAGGCCGCTTGAGCTGAGCCCACTCTGGCTCTGTGGGGTTTGGCTGCAGGAGGGGTGGGTGGCACCTCTCTATGTGTGTGGGGCACCTGTTTGGGGTCCCATGGGACCTGCATCTTCCTGCAGTCCTGCTCTCCTGAAGTGCAGGAGGTGCTGGTGTAAACAGGGATGGGGCTGGAGGCTGCAGGACACACCCAGACACGAGAGCAATGAGGGGGCCAAGGGCTCTGACCCCCTCCCTGCTACTAAACACTGTTATTACCTCAAAAAACCCTCCAAATATCTTCAAAGCTTGGATTAATTATTTGTTTTCCACACAAGTGCAGCAGGTTTTTTTCACTTTCCCTTTGAATCAGCTCAGGTACTAATCTGATATTTAAAAACTGGAGTTCACTGGAAAGTATTAAAAAACTTTCTCTGTGCTTTCCCCATAATTGAAAAAGTGCTGGCTAAAGTTTATTTTAAAACTGAGCAGGTTCTTTTTGATCATCAGATTTACAAAACAAGACTGTTTTCAACACAAACTGCTTCAGGAGTAAAGGCCATTACTGCATGACATAGTTTCATTTATTCTCCATTTTTTTAAGCACTGAACTCTTGAAACTTACATTCCTTGGGAGATCTACTATCCAAAAAAAGAGAGCAACTAAAAATACAAGCTGTCATTTCAAGTTTTAAAATGTGGCATTTGGAAATGGAATATGCACTTTTATGCAATCCATCTGCTTTCTGTTTTATTATGCAGTGGCATAAGGTGCAGCATCATTTCGGACAAGGACACACTTACACTAGCATTCTTTATTTTAGCTCTTCCTTGATTTCTGAGTATTACAAACACATCCAGAGCTGCACTTAAGTCGCTAAAACCGCTCAGAGTCCCTGCTTGAACCCTTCTCAGCGAGGTGGCTGTGGAATGAACCCCAGGCAGATAATAAAGCTGCCCTTTTGCACTAGTTTGAGCCAAAACGCACAGTGCCAAGATTTGCTATTCCCTCCAGCGCTCGGGTCATTTGTGCAGCGCTGGACAACGCAAAGATCAGAGCTGCAGACGAGTCTCCTTCTAAAGGACATTCGCTCCAGGCTGGCGACAGGAATTCATGCAGAGGAGCTGCTGATGACGGTGCAGAAATTGGGATGGGAGGTGAAAGGAAAGCGCTGAAAAGCGGCTATTTCGGACGCTTTTCCGCGGTTTAAGGCAGCCCTCTAGAGACAGGAGAGAGCAGTGCCGGGAATGCGACCGCGCCGGGGCTGCGAGGGAGCTCGGGAAGAAAAATTAATTTTTTCAGTTTTATTTGTTTTGGTTTTTTTTTTTTTTTATTTATTCTATTTTCTGCCCTCTTCTGTATGCGGTTTTTTTTTCCCTTGGTTATTTTGTTTTATTTTCTTTTAATACAAGGCTTCTCCACTTAAAAATGAATTACTGCAAAGGTAGTGGCAGGACACAGGGAATGGCTCCCACTGGAAGAGGGCAGGGTTGGATGGGATTTTGGGAAGAAATTCTTCCCTGTGAGAGATGCACTGGCACAGGGTGCTCAGAGCAGCTGTGGCTGCCCCTGCATCTCTGGCAGTGCCCAAGGCCAGGTTGGACGGGGCTTGGAGCAGCCTGGGACAGTGGAAGGTGTCCCTGCCATGGCAGGGGGTGGCACTGCATGGTATATAAGCTCCCTTCAACCCAAACCATTCTATGTTTCTGAGAAATTTTTATTCCACAATTACTGTTTTTTTTTTTTTTATAGCACTCCCAGCACTTTGAATATCCTGGTAAATGTGTGGTACCTGTAAAAGAGGTGGAGTTCCAGCACAGTGATGTTTTGCCCAGGTGGAAGAGAATTGCTGCACTGAGGACAGGGTAAAGCTGGGCAGCAGCTCTGGGAATGAACCCTCCAGAGCACGTGGAAACACACAGGAATGCCAAATTATTTCAGTAAACTTTGGGTTAGATTCAAAACATGCACTTGAAGAGTTTCCTGTGGGATCCTGGCACCTGGTGAGTTCTGAGGACTGGGATGTATCCCAGCAATGGACAGATCTGATCACACCAACTTCGACTTGCCCACCTCTTTGTCAAACCCCTGTAGCTGCTGTACCTGAAAGCTTTACAGACCATCTGCTCAGGCCTCAAAAACCCAGAGCTCCTGGCAAGTGAGGGAAGCTTGAGATGGAGGGTCTCTGTGGGACCTCTCTCCTGAGTTCCCATCTGCTGCAGCTGCCATGGGAGGTTTCCCCATCTGGCTCAGCCTACTCCAAACAGCTCCCTGCCCTGGGGGCTGTGACGTGTGACCCTCAGAAAGAGAGTTCTGCATCTAGAAAATGTGCAAATGTCAGATCTGGAACTTAGGTCTAGTTTTTTGTGGTCAGCAGTTTTCAAGCAAAATGTCAGAAATGCCCTGTGAGAACCAAGCCCATCCTGGCTTCTCTTCCCTGCCCCAAAGCAGAATAATCCATACATCTGTTTGATTTCACAATAAAATGCAAAGTGACTTAATCTTGTATGCTTGTATGTTCCCTTCAAGCTATATTTTGAAGGAAAATGCCTTCTTCTTTTTAGGAAGTGTGGATAATTGAGGAAAAATGGCACAGTGTCAAAAATACACAGTGACTCCCATACAATACCTGTTGCTTAAACCAGGTGTTTGATAAGCCAATCAGTTTGCTGGGAGAATCACATCAATCTTTATTTTACTGCAAATTGATGCTGAATATTCACCCCACAGAGCTTTTTTGGGGGGGCAGGAGATGGAGGAAACCGATTCTATAGTTGATGGCAGAGTTTGTGTGTTGTTTCTTTATGTGGTTTTTGTATATTTTTTCTCTTTTTCTTTTCAAAAGAAGATTCAAGGCACTGCTGAGTATCAGGTCATTGGGTCTAACCCACTGTGATGGACACGAGCTGGAATTTTCATAGAATCACAGAATCACTGAGGTTGGAAAAGCCCTCTCAGACCATAGAGTCCAAGCTGTGCCTGATCCCCACCTTGTCACCCAGCCCAGAGCACTGAGTGCCACATCCAAGGTGGCCTTCCTTGGACACCTCCCAGTGCAAATCCTTCAATCTGAATAGCCCACTCTTGTTTTATGGACTCAGCTCTGTTTGAAAAGTAGGAAAACAACATAAAAGAGCCTTTTTGGGATGGCATTTAGTGTGTGCCTTTCAGAACCAATGCCCTTACCTCAAAGCTGCAGATGTTGTACCGTGTGCATCCAGATGGGTGGCATAAACAAGGCTCTTTTTTTTATTATTATTTGGAAAACAACTGTAACTTCTAAATGGTTGCAGGATTGTTTACTTTGGTCCACATCTGATAGAAATAATTGCAGTCACTGAGCTGAACAGAAATTAAAACAGGAGTATTTATATGTCACCTGGGATAGCAGAGCAATCTGTGTTTCTGACCTCTCGAAGCAGCTAGGGAACATCTGATGAGAACAAAAGGCAAGATTAAACTAAGAAAAAGGGGATACTCTTTCCTGTGCTCAGACTGAGACCAGGACCCTGAAATGTTTGGGCAGATTCACGTTAAAACCCAAAATTGTCATTTAAATACATAATCTCTATATCTGACTCCAGAAATCTCCAAGTCACTGATCAGCAGATGAGGGATTGCTCTGAAACCTTTCAGTGTAAGGTGTTCTGGTTTTCCTTAAGCCTCTGCTGTGACCCTCTGCTAGAGAATAGGTAATAATATCAATAAACGTTGCCCAGATGAAGTGCAGCTGTTCATTTGTTCACATTCACTGAGGAAGGCCAGAAATATTCAGCATCACATGGAAACAGCTCCTGTCATCCCCAAAAGTTCAGACAAACCAAGTCCAGCAAGGTGTGCAAGCCCAGGGGTGTTCAAGTCTGGATTTTTGGCAAGCACTTGTACACCTGGAGGTGCATCTTGGGGAATTGTAACTGTAGATCCTTACCATGCAGATTATATAGATTTAAATCTATGATTTCACTGAGTCAGGATGCCTTTTGGTCATATCTTTATACCCTAGGAGGGTATGAAACAGCAAAGCTGCACAAACCTCCTTACCAAAGCCTCTTTCTCTTGCCAGCCTTGGATATTTTCCTTCCTGGCTCCTGATTTTTTTTTTTTTTTTAATCTATTGACCCCTAAAATGCAAGTTATCTGTGAAATGATAGTTATTGCAGCATCTCTATTCCATGGGCAGCGAGCCTGAGCAACTGGCAACCTGAAATAACAACCCTGAGCAATTTGGTTGTGCTTTTTTTGATGCTCTTGTTTTCACCTCCCCCAACCCTGTGCTGGCATGATAAGCATAATCATTTTCTCCCTTGGACTGTATTTAGGCCATATGCTGGAATTTGATCCAACACTCCCCATTTGCTAAGGAGAAGAAATGGCTTTAATGCTGCACACCGACATGTGAATCCCATCAATTTTTCCCTGTTTCATTTCTTCCAATCACCCAACCAATTGGCTTGAGCAAGCAATTCAGGGGAAAAAAAAAAATAAATGTAATAGAGTTCCCTCTTTTGAGAAAGGTACTTCTGTCCAATTGCTTTCATCTTGAGAATACAGCTCTGAGGTCTGTTTCTAGGGATGTCCTCCAGCAGGCAGCATGAATTGCAAAATCAGTCACACAAATGGCCTCCCATATATAAAAATAACCAATATATCAACAGGGCTGAAGCCAAGCAGCAGTTAAAATAACTACCAGATCAGTATCACTAAACTTACAACAGACAGATGCATCTGAAAAGGGAAAGTGCACGGCATTTTTAGTTTGATTTATGTTGTTGCTTCATTTTTTATTCAAGATACGGACATTCTGAAAAGGAAATGCTAAGAATTTGAGGAGATTGCCATAACAAAAGGAAATACAGTGTAAGTATAAAATTACCGGGGGAATATTCCTGTCTCTAATGAGGCAGGGTGCTGAGGCTGAGGAAAAAATTGGGATAAACTTTGTGGTGGAAAAGCCTTTTTAGATGGGTTCTGCCACCCCTGCTTGTGCTCCACGGAGTTTTCTGTCTTCCTTGCTGCTGCTGCAGGGATCAGCCTTCCCCTGCACGAGACAGCAACTCCCTGCCAGGCTGAGCTGTATTTATTCATATTCATGTTCCTAAAGTTTTCCAAGTGGTTTTTTGCAGAGTTCCAGCAGGAGGATGGAGGGGTCTAAGGCAGAGAGGTAATGAGATAATATGCACAAATAAAAGCAGGGTTATGAAACTCTGACAGGGACACCTTCCACTAGACCAGGGTGCTCCAAACCCTGTCCACCCTGGCCTGGAACAGGAACATTTCCAGGATGAAGGCAAATAATATCAATTTCTGTTGCATATTTTGTAAGAGGAGAATAACCTTGTCTGTTTATGAGTAACAGGATTTAATGAGAGTATAGTTGCTGAAAGACATGATTGATTTGCCTTAGAAGAGACACTCGTTAGCAAAATTCATGCTGACTTCAGTGAGGCCAGAATTTTTTACCTATTAATTGATTAGAAAAATGCAAATATATTCTCTTATCTAAAGACAATTACTTCATAAATTGTTGCTACCTAGATAAAACTCATAGAGGGAATACATACCCCTTTAGGTAAAATACACGTGCAAGTGAATACAATTCTGGCTACAAAAACAGTTGAGAAAATACAAATTTAGTGTATTTTCAAAGCCCAAAGTGTTTGAGCTGTGCCCAAGGTTCAGTATAAACAGATATTGAATCAATATATTCAAAAGATTCCATTCAACCTGAATGGAGAAGGTTCATTTCGAGCTCGAATGACTCCTTACACAGCCCTGGGTTGACTCTGTGCTTTGGAAGCCCTGAAGATGAATTTCCTGTAGCTCTAATATTAATTTGAGCATGTTTTCTGCTGTGCTGGCAGCTGCCAGGCTTGCAGGAGACTGGTAATTCATTTTATCAGATGGTTTTCCAGGGGTAAAACAGGTGCACCAGACTTCACAGCCAGTGCCTGGATACCCCACAGGCATCTGTCAGAGGAGAAATTTCCTTCCAGGGTTTTGATAGCTTTATTTGTGTGAAATATGTCAGCAGTGTTTACTTGATAATTAGGAATGTTTGCTTAGCAATTGGTAATGTTTAATGAGGTATGTGGGTAAGGAGGGTGTCTTTTTAGGCTCTGGAAAACAGGCTTTGAAGACCACGTGCTGCAGTGCTGAACAGGGAGTTATAGAATTATGGGGTTATTTAGGTTGGAAAAGACCAGGGGGAAAAAACCAGGTGAGTCCAGCAGTTCCCCCAGCACTGACCCACGTCCCCAAGTGCCACATCTGCACATCCCTCCAGGGATGGGGTCTCCACCACTGCCTTGAGCCTGTTCCAATGCTTGACAAATATTTTGGTGAAGAAATTTTCCCTGATACCCAAACTAAACCCCTCCTGTTGCAATTTGAGGCCGTTTCTTCTTCTCCTGTCACCTGTTAGAAACTGACTGTCACGTGGCTGTCCCCTCCTGGCAGGGAGTTGTGCAGAGCCACCAGGTCCCTCCTGAGCCTCCTTTGCTCCAGGCTGAGCCCCCTTCCAGCTCCCTCATCCCCTCCTGGGGCTCCAGCCCCTCCCCTGGACACCCTCCAGCCCCTCAATTCCTTGTCATGAGGGTCCCAAACTGTCCCCAGGACAGGAGGTTCCTCAGCAGTGCCAACACAGGGGACAGTCCCCGCCCTGGTCCTGCTGCCACACGGCTCTTCACGGGCACACGAGCTCCTCCTCAGAGGAGGAGGATGGTTTGGGAGAGATGCAGGATTTGCTGTTTGACTCCTGCTCTGTCAGGGCATCCCCGCAGTTCTGCCTTCGCTGCTGGGCTCGGCCAGGATTTGCCTGTCCAGCCTCTGAGCAGCCCCTCAAAGCCGAGTTTGCACAAAGCTCCCAAAGGCTTGGTTGACATTTCACCCCTGGCTTCCAGTCCAGGCCCTCCAGCATCTCCCCATTCCCACATTTTCCGCGTCCCCATCGCCCGCCCGGCCAGCGCCACGCGAGGGCGACCTCGGCCCGCGCTCCGGCCGCGCATCCCGGGAAAAGCGGGCTGGGATCACCTCCACATCCCGGGAAAAGCGGGCTGGAATCACCTCCCTGCCCCTCCACATCCCGGGAAAAGTGGGCTGGAATCACCTCCCTGCCCTCCACATCCCGGGAAAAGCGGGCTGGAATCACCTCCCTGCCCCTCCACATCCCGGGAAAAGTGGGCTGGAATCACCTCCAGGCCCCTCCATCCCGGGAAAAGCGAAACTCTTTGCAGAACTGTTTGAATTGCAGATACTATAAGAATTTATCATAAATGTAATGGGACTTCAAAATTACCCCCATTATACCTGTTTTTAATGTCTTTTGTACTTCACCATGACTTTGTAAAAAACTCATGCCAGCTGCTTTCATTTTGTGGGTGATTTACAGCAATTCACCCCCCAGTGACTGCTGTGCTCCGGGAGTCACAGTGTCTCACCGGTTTTTGTCTGCTCTTTCTTGCTTCTGTGCAATTATTTCTCGGGTACAAGGGGATGACTGAGTGAGATATAACCATATGAATGTTCCCCTGATTACTTGTGATGCCTGCAACACGCTGAGGAAGATTCCTCAGCATTAGGAACTTCTCTGGCAAATTCCAGCAGAAACGAAGGAAAGGGCGTTTAAATATTTGAGAACTCAGTAGCCGAGGCCATAAATATGCACCGATCCAAAGAGTCAGACACCTGGGAAATAGCAGGGCCCTACAGCTAAAATTACCCAGATCCTACACTTAGTGGCAGACTGGAGGCTTTTCTTGGGAATCCAGCCCCGGAGGCAAATAACTGGCGGTGGCAGAGGCAAGGGCTGCAGTGTCAGCTCGCAGCTGTGCCACCGGCCCTGTACACAAACACACCCCACACAATGGATCGCTCCTTTCCAGCCCTCTGCTTGTGATGCAACACAATTTTTTTTTATTTTCTTCTCGATTCAGACTTGCTGATAATGTTTTTTTTCCCCCCAGCAGATATCCAAAACCTTTCCTTGTTTACACACACAAGTCAAGTCATACCTCGTTTCTCTACTCCTTGATTCTGCTTACAAGTCCTAGTTTGGGCTGAGAATTTCCAGGTGATAAAACCATTCCTTCCTAAAGAAAATGCATGGAAACCAGGCTTTTTTTTTTTTTTTCTTCATGTGTATGTTTTGGGTTTTTTCCCCAGCAGTAACAGACCAAAGCAACTGGAGCATCCATCTCCTTTACCCACACAGTGAAATCCCCAGTAACACAGAGGCAGCATCTTTCCCTTGAGCAGTTATTTGTATCCAATAGCTTCCTGATTAAATAATTCACTGGCATTTTGCATATTTATAATTTCTTAATGTGAAAGTTAACGATGTGCTGTCAAGACCAGCTGGGAGGTTTGAGACACGTGTTAGACACACCTCCTCCTCTGGCTGTACAAATGTGTCCCCAGCCCCTGCAGGTGACATGGCAGTGGCTTCAGTGACTTTCTAGAGGGCAGAAAATAGAGAATACTCAAAACAATGCCTGGAACCTCAAATAAAGTCTCTTTTTGCAGGCAACCTGTGGAAAAAAAGAGACTGTTTTTACAAAAAAAAAAACATGTTCTTGAGGTCCTGCAAAGGTGTATTGAGAGAAACTGCTACAAAACAGAAGCAATAGGCAAGAGTTCTAAAACCCCCAAACTGATGTGCTGAGAGGTAGAGCCTCCCCAGCCACTGCAGCTCACAGGTTTCATCTCTGGTGGCAAGATTTGTTTGCCCAGATATGTCCTTAATTTCATGTTTGCTGTGAGAAAAGGGATCAGAGCAATCAGTCCTGGCATCTCTGTTATTCAAGGGCATGTCAATTAATCCAGATAGCCACATGCTGGTTTCTCTCCCTGTTATATTGCTCTGTATCATTTCCAAATGTTCTTGGGCATTTGCAGGCACTCTGTGCTACTGTGGATCTCAATTTAGGCCATTTCAAGCCCTGGGAAGCTGTTCCTGAGTTCAGATGCCCATTATGGACTTTTATTGTGTTTTTTCTCAGCAAGTGGGTGGCAAGCAGATAATATCTGGGGCTGTTACAGAGGATCCCCCTTTCCAAATCACAGAATCATAGAAGTATAGAATTATGGAATTATTATGGAATTATAGAGTGGCCTGGGTTGGAAAGGATCTCAAAGTTCATTTAGTTCCAACCCCCTTAGATACCTTCCGAGGCAGGATTTCAACAGCACCTCCAGGTCCACGTGAAGACCCTGCAGCAGCTTCATTTCCAAAGCTGTACAGACAAACGGTGGAAAAACAAAAAGAAAACATGACTAGGTCTTCACAGAAAAACATCAGGAGAGATAGGAATAGAGTCTTGAGGCAGGAAACTTTATTGTGAGAACACCCGTGGGTGAGGAACCTCACAGCAGTGGAGATCTGAGCCAGAAAATAATTCTAATATTAAATATTTGTGTCCAATAACCTGCAGAGGAGATCCCTGTGGGAGTTCCCCTCCAGGTAAAAAAACTCTTTAGATAAAAGGTGCTCTAAGCTCTACACAACCTTTTGTCTGATCATGCTGACCATGTAAGTTGAGCTTCTCATGAAGCTTTTCAAGTTACCTAAATTTAGAATGCGCTGCAAAACACGTTAAAAAAAATAAATTACACAGTGATGATGATGCAACCTGTGGAAAATGTGTGTGGGAAGAGAGGCCTGGGATTATCAAAGATGAAATGCAAACTCTGTGCAGGCCAAGGCTCATTTGTGTCACCCGGGATCCTGGCATGGTCCTTGGGAAGTGGCACCAAATGGAGCCCAACGTTGACAGAGATGGAAAATTGCATTTCCAGGAGCAACACAGATGCCTTTGTGGGCATTAATTAACAAACTGAAAAGCTGAAAATGAAGGGGAAATAATTACTAATGATGGTATTGAGAATGATAATAATAATAATAGCAACAATAATAAAAAAGACACTTGGGGAGATTAAAGGCAAGGAAGCTTTTCTGGATGTGACTGAGGAAATCCAGCCCAACCTCCCAGCATGGCTGTGAGGGGAAATTTGTTTGAGCTATTGGCATCTTTTTGATATGTGCTGAGTTGTGCAAGGCCCAGAAGTCCTTTGGTGAACCTGGATTAGACAATTAAAAAATAATAAATATGTAAAGCATCATTTCTTTTAGTTAAAATTGCCTCTAAGCACATGTTAAAAAGTTTAGCTGAGAGTCTGAATGCTTTCATTTTCTGAAGGGCAGGCTGCAATAAGCAAGTTGCTGAAATTAAACACAATAACCTGGTGATTTTAATGAGTTTTTCAATTACAGGTACACAAACACCCACAGACAAATTAATATTTAAAAAAATGGCAGAACATCCTGATGAGGCACCAAGCCTAACCAGGGGATTAACTGTGTTAGAAAACAGAATTGGAGAAAAAAAATCATAGTTTATAAGGAATGGAAAAACAAAAGAATAATCAGGAAAGTGTCCGTATGCTCCATGTCATTCAGGAAGGGAATAAAATGAGAAGTGACACAAGTTAATTTTTTAAAAAGGCTTTGGGGAGGATTTTAATACAAACAGCAAAAGCTTGTTATAGCATGTAACCATGAAAAGGGAAGGAGCTGGATTATCATGCAGGAAGGATATTTTAGAGCTGGGAGATAATCCACATAAGGCCCAAACTTAATGGAAGTACTGCTTCCTTTCTTTTCAGAGATAAAGAAAACAAGCACAGCAGAAACAAAATAAATTAATAAAGTGAATGAGGGTATGAAAATGGAAATTACTTCATCAAACTGCTGCATAAATGCAAACTGTCTGCAACAACTGACAGCAAAGAAAATAAAAGAAGCTGGTCATGGGAAATTACATCTGACACCATTATTTCTGAGGAATGGATCAGATTACAAACTGACAAAATAAATAAAGTAAGATAAGGCAAAGCTGGATGTGGCCCTGAGCAACCTGGTCCAGTGGAAGGTGTCCCTGCCCATGGCAGGGCATGGAACAAGGTGGTCTTTAAGGTCCCTTCCATCCCAAACCAGTCTGGGATTCTATGAAACAGAAAGAAGCAGCAAACTTATTTTTTTCCATTAAATCCTCTGAGAAAAAGAAAATAAAAATCCTATTTTCATGTTAACATGGAACATAATGCATAATGCTTGAAATGAAGGAGCACCTGCATTAGTAAGAACTGTGTCATTGGATGTTGCAGTACACCAGGATAAGGAAAGACATTTGCAGACAGCACCATCCTTATAAATTTTCACACCAAAAAAAATCAGTGGACAGCTTCTTTACACAGCCAAAAATCTCAATTATTCGTGTATGAAGCAATTTTGGAGTCCAGCAGATCTCTCTTGCACTCAGCACATGCCCTGCCTTGGAAATATTCATGAGTTGTGATTGCAGCCAAGCCCACAAATACATGGAAAAGCTTTCATGGAGATCCTCTAAGTGAGGTTGCTTGAAGTGTGGCTGAACAAAACACAAATGCCACACCAGTCTTCATAAAAGTGATAAAACTGGGAGCAGTTCCTGCCAGAATAAACACATGGAAGTTTTGAGCTGATCTTTCTCACTGTAACTGGAAGGGGAAGATGGAGGTCAATGGAATCATGGAGTGAGATGCTGCTCATCATGGACATCTAAATTATTTCCCCAGAGGCTGTAACTTCTTCGAGGAACGTGCTCATTCGAGCTCATCTCACACACTAATCATGCCTGAAATTTGTTCTGAAGATTTCTGCCCTTCTCTGGTTTGTTTCTGGTCCTGTCAGTCCTCTGGGGTGGCATCTCCCACCAAGCGTCGCACTGGGCACCCTGCTGGACAAGAGCAGGACAGTGCTTGGGGGTCTCAGCTTCTCCCTGGGGACCAGTGACAGGACCCAGGGAACAGCTGGAGCTGTGCCAGGGAGGTTTGGGTGGATCTCAGGGAAAGGTTCTCCCCAGAGGGTGCTGGGCACTGCCCAGGGCATGGGCACGGCCCTGAGGCTGCCAGAGCTCCAGGAGTTTGGACATTCCAACAGTCCAGCACTCCCAGGGATGCCCAGGGTGGGATTGTTGGGGTGTCTCTGCAGGGCCAGGAGCTGCACTGGATGATCCTGTGGGTCCCTTCCAACCCAGAATATTCTGTGATTCACGAACCTCCCTAAACTGGGGTCCTCTGATGGATGGGAGGCACTGCAGTCTGGATTTTGGATCTGGCCCCAAGGATCAGCTGTCCCAAGGAAGTCTCTCCATGATGAATACCCAAGTACCCCTTGCCCATTTTTCAGGGAGTTGGTGGAGACCAGATGACTCACCTGGGAACCAGTTAAGAGGAACTGAGAGTTTGGGAAACTCATTCTCTTTTTCGGGAGGAGCCAACATTGAGCCATTTCATCTCAACTTCTCGAAATGAGGGTACAGGAGAGGCAGGTTTTGGACCTCCCTGCCTGGTGCTTCAGCAATTAGTGAGGCCTGCTGGGCTCCCTGGTTTCTGCTGCCCTTAAAAGTGTGGAGTGACCTTTTCCTCAGACTCCCCGTGGGGTGTGACCCACTGAGCTCAGGCGCGCCCTGGACGTGCCCCAGCACAGCAGCACTCACTGAGCTCTAGCACCACCTGAGATGCTGAGAAACCAGGGGCAGGTGCAGCTCCTGTGTCCACCACCACAGAGACCTCCCTGGTCACACAGGGAGATGCCCAGGTCTGGTAGGAGCTCTGGGAGTAGAGGATTTGCAGCTTGCAGTCTTAGGTGCCAAATTCCACCTAAACCTTCGTTTAGGAAATTTAATCCTGTACTGAGTGCAGCCTTCAGCTCTCTCTGCCTTGGTTCACCTGTAAAGCATTTCTGGCCCGAGGCTGGGAGGCTTTTGGAAGTGAGTGCCTGTTGCCTTTGGTTTGCAGCAAATTTGTCCAGCAGGGCCTGGAGAGGATTTCACAACTTCTTGGTACTTGCTCACCCAGGAAGAGCAGCTCACAAATTGATGCCTTTCATTTGTGCTGCTTGAGTATATAAAATGTCACCAAATCAGAAAATAACAAATGATGTGGAGGATTTCTTTGCAGCAAACAGCTTGTTAATGTTGGAAAAATGCCCCTCAGTGGCTCTGCTAATTGTTGGGATATTTTACAGCGGGGGAATTTTGCTTAAGGATCTCCCAGCTATGTAAGAACTGCAAAAATAAAGGAAAACAGGTAAAACTGAGCATTCAGGACAGACCTGTGTCAGGAGACAGGCTTGTTGGAGAGAATTAAAATCACAGTTTGTTCAATGTAACCAGACAGTGAGTATGCAGTCCTGGGCTATTTATAACTCACAAATAAGGCAAGCAGACAGCTAATATAGCCAGGGGCCAGCAGGAACAGAGCAGTGCAGCTTTATTAGCAAACCTAGGTGGACATGTCATCTGATATATCCATGTGGGAAAGTATTTTTATGGTCTGTGTGTTGAAAAAGGTCAGAGATGCTTTAAAAATGAAATTAAGTGAAATTAAACCTTATTGAAGATAGCCGTGTCCCTCAGGCACTTGGGGTCCCTCAGAGGCTTAAAGATGATCTTTAGAGAGAAGTGGGTTAATCACAGGGGACTTCAGTCTGCGTGGAAAAATCCAACACAGCCAGCTTTGCAGTAGATGGGGAAAGAACCACCATTTGGGAACATATGGCAATTTTCAGGCAATAGAGAATAATAGCTGCTTAATTATAAACTCCTGCATGCAGACTTTCTGACAGGCGAGCTGAAAAAGCAATCCAGCTCTCTGAAAAGGCTACAGTCCAAATAATCCGATGGAGCTGTGGGATCTGAGTTCCATGGGCTGGGAAATTGGCCAGCACGAGCCAGGCCAGCTGCAGCAGAGGTGTTGGTGGCTTTCACACACCCGTGTTTGTGTCTCACAGGGACAGCTCTGTGCTGGGAAAAACGAAATAAACCAATTTGCCCCACTCTGTGACGTTTGGAGGTGCCTCAGTTTACTCTTTGCTGGGTTTCTTGCCTGGAAATATTTGCAGGGATGTGCTGTGGTTTGCCTTTGTGCTGGACCCAGCGAGGCTGTGGCAGGGCAGGGGTGGCTCCTCTGCAGCTCCTGCCATCCCTGGAGGAAGGTCACCCATCCCAGGAGAGCCACACGGGTGTCCCAACAGCATCCACACGCCCAGCTTCTGCTCGTGGAGAGGAAAGCTTGTCTTTGGTTAATAACTTCCTCTTTTGTATTCTTAAAAAAAAAAACAAACAAACCCTCAAGCTCTTTATGAAGGAAGCCCATAGTTTTTCTGTAATTTTTTTCATATCTTCCATTAAAAACTAAATCAGTGAAATTTGAACCACTCCCAGTGGCAGCTCCGTTTTTTAAAAAAGGAGAAAAAGAGTATGAGTTTCTTCCCTTAAAATTTTCAAGAGGTGCAAGATAAAGGAAAAAAGATAAATATGTAGGAGCTTTTATGTTTAGAGGCACTGCAGTAACCTGAGGTAACTCTGCCCATGGAGTGATTTCCTCTTGCATGGGGACCTAAAACAAGCAACCTTAAAAATACTGATCCTTTCAGACACTTCTTGTTGCTTACTCATCCCTGCACTCGGTAGTGATGATGGTTTAATTGTCATGCAAAAGTTAGATATTAAAAGATACCAAGAGTTTAGGCTCCCTCTGCATTATACTGAACTCAAGTATGCTGTTAGCTACTATTTTTGTCCCAATAACTTCATTTTCTTCAGGAAAAACATCCATCCATCATTATTATAAATTCAAGACAAATTATTCCCCCATCTGGAAAAAAATTCTGTTCACTTTTTTTAGCTCTCAAACACTTTTTTATTACAGTTTTTTTTAAATTTTATTCGTGTCAGTGAAGATATGTACTTTCCTCAAGAACCAAGTCAATATAAAGTGACTGTATGTTATTTTAAAATAAATGGGGTCATAGAATCAAAGAATTATAGAATGGTTTGGGGGGGAAGGGACCTTAAAAACCATCCAGTCTCACCCCTGCCATGGGCAGGGACACCTTCCACTGTCCCAGGCTGCTCCAGCCCCAGTGTCCAGCCTGGCCTTGGGCACTGCCAGGGATCCAGGGGCAGCCCCAGCTGCTCTGGGCACCTGTGCCAGGGCCTGCCCACCCTCCCAGGGAACAATTCCTTCCTAAAATCGAATCTAAACCTACCCTTTTTCAATTTGAAGCCATTCCCTGTGTCCTGTCACCTCATGCCCTTGTAAATAAAGTCTCTCTCCAGCCCTCCTGTGGCACCTCTAGGCAATGGAAGGCTGCAGCTTGCTTAGTGATTTCTTTATCCTTTTCACTTTTAATCTTTTCCTCTGAGCTCATTTTTGATTTTTATCTCGATGTTGGGAAGGGCAGTGGCAGGACAGAATTAAAGTGTTTGTGTGCATTTGAACTGTCCTTACACGTCAAACCCAAAGGCAGCCAGAAACCAACCTGGCTTTGCTACAGCCAGAGCAGGGGGAGAAGGAGCAGAAAACTCCAGGTTGGAAAGCAAAGATTTCATCTTCTTTCATTTCCTTCTGTGCTGGAAATGCCCTTGAGCAGAATGATGCCCAGGGTGGCACAGCTTGTGACACCAGGATTTCCTTATGGACCTCTCTGCTCCTCACCCTCTTCTACAGCAACATGAAATGAAACTCTTCTCATGCTATCAAAATTAGGGCAAGCTGTGGTCATTTAAAAATTGGGAGAAAATTAATTTCATCTATCAAAGCATCACCCTTCTCACAGAGCAACCTGGAAGAACTCAAAGCCCAGTGAAAAATATATAATTTTTATTTCCACCACTGCTTTTGATCTGAGTTTTGCTGGGGAGTGTCACAGGGTTTTATATTTTTAATTGCTCCTGGGATCAAAATCTCACAGAGTCCACTTGAATCACAAGACACTTTGAATTCAGCGAGTGGAAATCAGTAACTTAACAGGAAGAGTTTTCTTTTTGTTGGTGAAAAAAGCAGTTTTGCCTTCTAGAAGCAAAGCAATTCAGCCTGCATGGGTCCTGTAAGACTTGCAAATTGCAAGAAGATGTTAAAAACAGAGGCCTCAATGCAGAGAGTGAGTGCAAACAGAGCCAGGAAAGAGCACACTGAGTATCACTCAACAAGCAACAGTGTGGACTAAAATGTTTGTTATTCCCCATTTTAACTTTTTACCAACCATTTGAAAGTTTATATTTCCTGTTATCTTTTCTATAAGAGCAGACATCTCTTTTTCTAACCTGAATTAATCTTATTTTTCCTCTTAAAAACAGGAATAAAACCAGATCACATGCTTAAAATCACAAGAATCTTTTGAAATGCTCAATTTTCAGTGTCCTTAGAACAATTATATTTGTTTAAATTTTCAGTTTCTTTCTTGGTGTGGTTTTTTTGTTTGTTTTTTTTTTTTTGGTTTTTTGGGTTTTTTTAACTGGTGCAGTTCTACTGGAAAATATTTATTCCCTTGGCTAAGGACAGTGTTGGTACCACCTTTAATTCATGTTGCTATTTTGTCAATGGCAAACCATAATATTTCCATGTGTAAAGAATGTTTCCTATACACCATACTGCATAAAAAAGGCATGAAAATAAACCCATTCCTTCAGAGAGAAAAGAACTGCTGGGACTGGAAGAAGGTTTCCATCCCTATGAGCCAAATATTCTTCTGCTTAGGTCAAAAAGCAGCAAAACCCCCCAAAAAAGCAGTTTCCTTGTGCATCACCCACTACACTTGTCAAAATAAATTGTATATGATGTATTTAGGAGAAAACAATAACCAGGGAATTAGCTCAGGCTAATTTAAACCAAATTAATTAATCTACCTCAGGAAAATACAAATCACCAGCTCACTAATTTTTTTTTTTCCAAACCTTTTTCTTACTTTGCAAGAGGAAAAATCCCAGAAGAGCAATCCATAGCTGCATGTGCAGCTGCCTAAAACACAGAGAAAATAATTTATTTCTCTGTGCCTCTGACATTTTTCTTGGGTAAGAAAGATATTTAAGCTTCACAGCACAAACATCAAGACTGTAGAATCTTCGTATTTCTGGGATGGACTCGTTGTGTGTTTGACTCTGTGAGATGAAGCAGAAGAACCAGGACAATCTTTTTGGCCCATCCTTTATGTGTCCCTTGTAATTGTTTTTTTTAAGGGTTTATCTGCTTTCAACTTCAGTGTCTCCTGGGGACTCCTGTCAGTAACTCCTTACTCAGAAGCCCAATTGCACATTTTTTTTTACTTCCCTGCCACTTTAGCTCTCAGTGACCACCTAGAAACACTTTCTGGGGAAATAGTTGTGAAAATCCACAGTGATACCAAGAATTTATCTTTTTTTTCCCTAAAAATATTCTCATAAATAGAAAAAGGTCACTTGCAGAGATATTCATGAAGGCTGTATAGGAGGGATTGCAAAGGTAGCCTGGAGGAAAATGTTGCTTTATTCAGGTAAGCAGATAAATGATGTTTTTAGAAGCTGCATTGTGCTTGTGTGTGAATTTATATACACATACAGATTTATATAGATATATAATTTATGTATATATGTGCCTGTGTATTTATTTATATACATACTTGTGTATAACTGGAGAGAAACAAATTAAAACGTGCCAATGCCAAGCCTCAAGCCCACTGAGGATCTTTGTGTCCAAAATGTCCTCATGGAAAGCAAGGATAGAGCAACCCCACTTGGTGAAGCTCCTGAGCACCTGACTACACAACCAAGGGTTCCTGTTTATGATCACTGATATGGCAAAGCACCGGGGTGTTTTGGGGTTTGTTTTTGGCAGAGTTTCCTCAAAAATCTTCATCTGTGCCCCCGAAGAGATTGCAAACTCTTGTGAGCCAGGAGTATCTCGAGACTGGCAACACCTGCTGTGATGAGGACACGGTGTCAGCCCTTCCTTTGCCAGAATTGGTACCTGCTGAGATACCACCCAAATTCCTGAGATTTCTGGGAACCCAGGAGCTGGGGATATTTCATCCTTTGGAAAGGCTGCTGGCCCGAAGCTCTGGGGAATGGTGTGTCCAGCAGCGCGGCTTCGGCTCTCGTGGCTAAATTGATGACCAAGTTTTGTCCTGATGAGGAAGGAAATGACTGGATTGCAGCTGCTGCCTACCTGCACAGGCACCCCAGGGATGTGAGACTTGTCACAGGAATATGGGGAAAATCTGGGAAAGTGTTAATAACACCTTCTGTGGGAGCCCCCACTGATACACCCCACAAACTCCGCTGGCGCTGAGCTTCTCCCGGGCTCACACAGGTGTCAAAAGCCATGTGCAAAGTCCTGGAGGGCTCCTGGCTTCCTGGGCCCTCCGTGGCTACAACAATATCCACAGGGATATAAATAAAGAAGGCGTTTTGCCCTGGAAATGCTCACGAAATAGATCCTTGATAAAAAATAATTTACAGCAGCGATGAAAAAATACATAGGATAAAACCCCATTCCAAAGCCAAATCATCCTCCCCAGCTGAAGACCAACCACAGACAAAACTAATAACTAGAAGCAATTTATAAGGAGCTGAAAACACTGTGAGAATAGGGGAATAAAATACATTTTGACTAGAACAATATAATGTTATTGGCAACACAATGGCATACAAGCCTCTGGAGGTGTCATGCTGTCTTCTTTGATTAAAAGCTTGAAGAGAAGCATGAGTATTAATTTAGAAAAACTGTTTATATCTCCTGTCTCTCTAGAATATTATTAATTGGAGTGTGCAAAATTAGGTCTTCAGAGCTCTTGCAAATTACTGTAAGCAGCAAGTCTTTATGCAGAAGGAAAAAACAAGGATTTCAGAGGCTTTGGGAGAAGTAATTAAGTTCTGTTACTTGCAAGTGTGTTTGTTTACAGGAAGAACTTTCCCCACAGAAGTGGGCATAGTTATTTTTCTTTGTTTTCCTAATAAATATTTCCTGAGGGATGGCTACCAAGATTAATTAATCTTATTAAATCTCAGGCAGAAAACATCTCACTGCTGTGAGAGACTTGAAAATCTGAACTAGTTGTCCTGGATCCTCAGGCTCCATGACTTGGAGCATCAATAATATCACCCCATCCAAAGGCAGGGCACAGCTGAAAAATTTCATCTGCAACAATTTCTTTCTTTCATCTGCCTAAAGAGATTAATTCCACTTTTAAATGGGTTCAGGTAAGACAGACATGCCTCTCTGATCTTTCCTTTAGTGACAGCATGGGATCCATGAAGAGCTTTATTGCTGGGTATTTGGTGGTGTGGGAATGGAGAAAGTGTTTTACATTTATCCCTCCTTTTAGGATTTGAAATCAACAGCCACCATTCCTTTTCTAGCTTTTTTATCTGAAACCATCTTCACCCATCTTGATACTCTTAAGAGATACAAATCTGGGGCTTAAGGAGAGAAAGAAAACAAACAAACAAAAAAAAATCATTGAGTGGTTTGTACCATGGAGCAGTAATTTGAAAAAAAAAAAAAATAGGGGTCATACCATGACCTAAGCACAATTAAACAATTCCCTAATTTTCACAGCAGTCTCTTAATGGAGGCTTAAACTCTCAAGCTCTGCAGGTCAATCAAAGTGATGGTATTTCCCCAAGAATCAGGGTTAAAAGATTGGGGCCCCAAATCTGCAGCTGGTGCTGAGCAGAAGGCAGTGGCTGGGAGGATGATGCATGCTCAACTTCAGCTAAAGCCATTACACTGAAAGGAAAGGAGCTCGGGGAGTGCCCATTGCCCAAATCCAATTTTCATAGCAATGTGTTGCTGAGAGTGCAAATTACTGAAAATTTGCCAATCCAAAGGTAATATTCAGAAAAGCCTTTCCAGTAAAAGTGGAAACAGCCTCTCAGCCAGCAGTGCTGCTCTTCCAATAAAGCACAGGTGGAATAAACCGCACATAATTTCGATAAATAAAACAAAACACAAAATAAGCAGCGTTGTAAAAATACTGGTGAGAGGAATTGCACTCTAACGCTGAGCACATGGAAATAAACCCTTTTGGAATGCTTACACTCCAGCTGAGTTAGAAGTAAAACAAACCTTCATGTGCAGTCAAAGACTGATGGATTTCTTGATGGGAGGAAAGTCAAATAGTTGAGTATTACTGGCAGAAAGGTGGGAATGCTGCATCCTAGCAGAGCCTGAAGTTTGTCTGCTAAAGTGACTTTTCCCCACCTCACTGCCCTTCATATATGACATATTTACCTGCCTCCTTTCCCACCAGATTCCTTCCCACATTTCTCCCTGTCCATCCCCACAGGAGGTGATGGGGCTGCTCAGTTCCCAGCTCTCTCACACACCCCACGTGGGAAGGCTGTGCTGGTGGTGTGTCCTGCAAGCCCCTCTGTGGGTGCAGCTGTGTCACCAGCCTTGGCTGGAGATCTCCAGGGGTCGTAAACTTATTGCCCTTGGCACTAATTAGTGGTTTACTTTCTATTTGTGGCAATCCAATGCCTAACAAACAAGGGATGTGTGCCTGTGAATCCCTGACCATTGCTTTACCCCACAGGAGGGAACAGTTTGCTGGCACCACCTGGAAGATGAGCATTTCCCCTGGCCCCAACCAAAGTCTTACTGATAAAAGTCAAATATTGTGAAATACAAACTTGTTAAAATTATTATTAAACCCAGGGGGTGCATAAGGAGAAATACAACTTTGGTGTGATTCAAGCCTATAAATGTGAGTGAGTGCTTCCACTTTGGCATGTGCCAGTTTCTCTGGGCAGTTTGGGTGGGAATTTCAGAAAAGAGGAGTTGTTTCCATGTGAATGTTCCAGCACTGAGACAGCCTGGCTGTACCTGGCATGGCATTGGGCTGAGTTGTTGTTAGGCATCATATCTGCTCTAAAGGAGAGATTGTTTGGAAAACTGTGTTTGGAAATCAAGGAGCTCGATGGAAAATGAAGTCTTATTTCTGTCAGTGAAGTTTGATTGCTGAGAGTCGATTTGGTGCCTTATGAAACAGGAAAAATATTTTCTGCCTCAGGAAATATGCATGTTAACTGGATATTACTTTGAATATTTTAATATTCTGGCTGACGCATCTGCTCCAAGGAGACACAAACTTCTCTTTCATATGGCAGTTGATAATCTGGCAGCTGATGGAGGAAGACTGATGAGGATTGTTTCAGAGGAAGATTGTTTTGTAACATGATTTAAATGGTACCCTGGGATTTATAAACTTTAATTAGTCCCAGTTCAAATGCTTTGGTTTCCAAGCAGACAGAAAGTGCTGATGCCTGGCCAGGGCTTGTGCAGTGGTCCTGGCCTTGGGGTGGGGGGCACTGGATGCTTTTTGCTCCCCGTGCTCTCAGGGAAAATCAAATCTGCGGCAGCCACAGCAGCGCACATGCGCTGCCACCAGATTCGCACAGATGCGATTGTCTGCCGTCCCGTAAACATTCCTTTTGATGATGCCCCAGAAAGAGAATCTAGTTCACTTCCTCCAGGCTACGCAGAGCTAACTGAGATGGAAAAGAGTCGGCAAATAGGTGGAAAAGAGCCGGCAGAGGGAAGGAGCGGCGTGCATCCCCGGGAAGCAGAGCGCCCTGCCGGGGAGGCTCTCCCGGAGCTGCCGGAGCACAGGGCAGCCGGCTGAGCTGTTAAATGCACATTTGCTGATGAATAAATATTGTGCCTGTCGTTGGGAGAGGTAATTCTTCCGAGGGAACGCTCCCTTCCCCCAGGACAGGCGCTGGGATGCTGTTAAAGCCCTGCTGCTCGGGGAGGGCGTCCCAGGGCTGCTTCCTGCCCTCCCCAGTTAATCGGAGAGGATGATTCCAGCTGGGAATCCTCTGCCCTGTGCACTCGAGCATTCAGCCTTTCTGCTGCACTTTGAATCGCTCCATTCCTGAGATTCCTGGGAATCCGAGGCGACTGGGATGCCCACTCCGTGATACTTCTGTTATGAGCAACACCTGACCAGAGCAAATGGAGCACATCCTTTTAGGGGGATTGTTTCTGCCCTTAATCTGCTGGTTTATTTATTTGTGAATGTTCTGGCTGAGGGAGCTTATTAAATAATAATAATAACAATGCTGGGATACAATCCTGAAACAGCTGGCATTGTGTGTTCTTAAAAACCTGACAGCATCACCACACTGCTGGATATTCAGCTTCAACATTGTAATGGATTCAAACAGAACAAAAAACCAACCAACCAACCAAAAAACAAAACAAAAAAAACCCCAAACCCCCCAAAACCCAACAAAAACAAACAAAACCCCACAAAAACAACAAAAATCCCCCAACAAACAACCCAAAAAAAAACAACCAAAGAAAAAACCTGAAAAATAAAAAACCAAAAAACAAACAAAAAAACCACCAAACTAAACCAAAACAAAAAACCCCATGTGTGCCTTTAGATGGGGTTTATTCCCAGTTTGGTGGGTTTCACTTCTTCATAATTTTGCTTCTGATCTTGCTCAGCATGGCAGGACCTGACTCACTCGGTTGCTGCACAAAGGAATTAACGCTGGATTTCTGTGGCCTCCTCAAAGAGAGAAGATGAAGGGGGCTCTAAGGGATGCTGTGTGAGGGGAAGAGAAGTTGCAGCATGAGAAGCATCCACGAGCACAGAGATCTGTCCCTCCCCTGCCCGAGGGACTTGTGCAGCTTCACCCTGCACCAGCTCCCAGCTGCTGCTGCCTCCAGACTTATCCAGGGGGTTGGCATTGCCTTGGTAACTCAGCAAGAGCCTTCTCCTTGCAAGAATTACCATGTTTTATTTGTTTTTAAACTGTGGGAGCAATTTGGGTGCCCAAACTAAGCACTTGTGCTATTCCAGTCCTTCCAAGCTGTCTCTGCTGCCACCTGAGCTGCCCCCCGAGCCCTCCACGGCCCCAAAGGAGGTCTCAGTCACCCTCAGGGGTGAGAATGGCACTAGGTGTCTATATTTGAGTCATGAAATATCATCTGGCAGCCCTCTTTGCACACAGACCCTGATGGAATTGAGTGAAAGCATGAGAGGAAAATAGGCTAAGCAACACCGAGCCTTTTTTAGGATGGGCATGGAAGTCACCAGCTTTCAGCAATCTGGGGTGAGCTCCAATTTACTGGGGTGTCCCCTGCAATTAGGAGGCTTTTTCCTTGCTCTGGAGCTCTGGCATGCAGCTGAGATGAGAGATCCTCTGGTTTGAGGGATTTCCTGATGATTATGGCTTTTCCCCTGTGCTTTGTACGACAGCTCAGGCCTCCAAGTATTTCCCGTAACAATTTCAGTGATAAGAACAACTTTCCCCAGTTGAAACAGAGATGAGGGAGAATCAAGGTGAGGAGGTGCTGCCTTCACCATTAAAGCCCTTTGCTTTCCCTGAACCTCTTGCTGCCTGTTTCAGGGGCTGGATTATAATTCCTGTGCCCAGACAGCACGCTGCCCCTTCCCACCCCAACGTGGGCTCTGCAGCAAGTGGAACTCTTGGTCAGCTCTGGCACTTTCCCAGCAGCTTCTCTGGATTCCTGCAGGAATCAGAGCTGTCACAGCTCCCACTGCAACGGCACCAGCCCCAAATCACACACCTTGCAAGAGTAAAAGATCCATCACCCCTCTCCTTGCTGAGGCTGGGATTTTTATTGGAGCTGCAGCAGAATCAGACACCCTAAATCCTCTGCATTTCAGTGGGATTTGTGTGTCTGATTCCCCTCTGACAGGCTTCCCCTCTGTTCTTGCTGCAGCCAGCTCAAAGCCTTTCATCTATTTTGGCAATTTCCACACTATTAGCACCATTTCCCATTAAATCTCATTCTGCATCAAGCTGCTGACACATAACAGTGTTATAATACTTCATAACTTCACCTTTACCTTATAACATTTTCAAACAAGATAAAATGATTCACTCTTTTGGCAATCTCCCCCTTTTGTGGCACATAAATTATTATAGAAGTCTTTAAAAATAGAATGTGTCTGTTTAAAATATGTTTCTAAGTGAGGAGGGTGTATGAACAAAATAAGCTTTGTGCAGAAATGTTTAACCTGGTGGATTTAAGGCAACATTGATTAGAGCTTATTAATACACCTCTCAAAATCTCTCCCACATCACCTCAGCAGGCTGGCTGCAGGCTGATTTTGCAGAGTCCTCACAGAGAATCACCAGATTTTGGGGTTCATGCCTCCTTATATCCTTCCTTTGGCTCTGGGCTGATTTACTGCATCTGTACTTGGCTTGGGTTTGGGTTGGGTTCGGGTTTGGGTTTGGGCTTGGGTTTGGGTTTGTGTTTGGGTTTAAGTTTGAGTTTGGGTTTGGGTTTGAGTTTGGGCTTGGGTTTGGGTCTGGGTTTAAGTTTGGGCTTGGGCTTGGGCTTGGGTTTGGATTTGGGTTTGGGTTTGGGTTTGAGTTTGAGTTTGGGTTTGGGTTTGAGTTTGGGTTTGGGTTTGGGTTTGGGTTTGAGTGTGGGTTTGGGTTTGGGTTTGGGTTTGGGTTTGGGTTTGAAGAGCAGATCCCCCCTGCTGTTGTGTCACCTGAGCACAGGGGTTGTACTCTCACGTAGTCCTCATGGGACAATCAGATCACAGCACAGTTAGAGTTGTTTTCATGGCTCTTGCTGGGATATTATCTGGATTTCATAATCAAACCAGCCTGGCATGGCTGGTCTTGCACACTGAAGTCTGTGGCTCGCCACAAATACGAGCAGCAAATCATGGCCTGCTTCTCCTTTTATCCCCTGGATGTGCTCCTAAGGACCAAGAACAGCCAGGGAGGGCTTTGTGAGCCACCTCTGTGTTCTGAGGCCAGAAAGGGCTTTTCCATCCTTGGTGTGAGTAGGTGAGCCTGGCACTGTTTCCCAGGATCAGATCCTTCCATGGAATCACAGAATGGTTTGTGTTGGAAGGGACCTTAAGGATCATCCAGTTCCAACCCCCTGCCATGGGCAGGGACACCTCCCCACTAGATTTCTCCATTTTTGTGCTCTCTTTCCATAACCAAGGTGTAGCACAAGAGCATGGAGCCAATAAACACTGATAGGACGAGTCTGGGAGGGGAAAAATGCCTGGCTAAAGCCAACAGTACCCATTCAATACCTCTGTAGGCATCTCATTTCACCTGGTGGCACTGGCACGTCTCCCCTCAGTCCTCTGCAGAGCTGGAGGCCAGGTTTGCCCCAGGGAGGGTCCTGGGGACTGGGCTTGACCTCGCCCAGGGTCAGACAGGGAGACATCTAGCACCCCTCACCCATCCTGGTCAAAGGCTCCATGCTTGCAGAGCTGGCAGAAGAGCCCTTAGCAAATCTTCAGAAGATGGTGCAAGCAAAATGGACTGTGAGGTCTGCTCACAGCCCTGCTCTCATTAGCAATTAACACTCCTCCCTCCTGGAGGAGAGTTAATGAATCCTTCACAGGGGTTGACATTTTCCCATCTCCAGAAGTTGCTCCCTGTAGGCAGAATGCCACAAACTGTTGGATTTCCTCCCTGAGGTGACTTGTCACTGAGAGAGCAACCAGGGAAACAGGCAGCCAAGAGGTTCAGCACCTGCAATTACCACATCTCCCCTCCTATTTCTATATCCAAATCCTTCTGGATCAATCCTGGTCTCTCTGGATTGCTCTATCCCCAGTTGTCCCACGACAGCCACCCCTACTGCACTGCACGTGTCTTCAGCCAAAAGTAGCAACTCATAAATGAAAAAGGGATTTCTACCCACGAATCCTATATTCACACTGCACACACAGGACTTATTTAGCTTGTATGGAGTGATTTTATTTGATGGCACAAGATACCTGTCCTGTGCTACAGGAGCTGAGGGGAGCACACTGCTTCCCTGACACCTTCCCACTTCTTGGAAATAGCCTGCAGGCAGCTCCAAAGCTGCTGACCTCAAGGCTGTTTCACACACATGCTTTAAAAGTGACATGGTCGGAGTTTCCCGTGTTTTACACGGCGGTAAGAGGTCAAAATTGGCTTTTGCTCTTCTGAGAGTGCAGTGATGAGAGAGGATCCAGGGGAATCAGAGAGTTACAGGATATCCAGGGCTGGAAGGGACCCACAGGGATCATCAAGTCCAGCTCCTGGCCCTGCACAGGACACCCCAAGAACCCCACTGTGCTCCCTGTCATGGGAAAGAGACAAGGAGCTGCTGTGCAGCAGCAATCCTCCCCCACGGGCAGCACGCCCAGTGTCTCCAGGGAGCAGCCAATGCTTTTCCAATGCCTGCTGCTGGCTGCCCACATTTTCACCACCTGGAAAACCCAGCACATCCCCAGGAGAGGGAGGAAGAGCCCCACAGCAGTGCTTTCTGGAGTTTGGGCAGTCTGACACCTTCCTCTGCATCCGTTCCCTCCTGGGCATCACTATTGCAGCAATACCCCCCAGTCTGTGATGGACTGGTGGTTGGTGCATGGCCTGAGCACATCTCTTCATCTTTTCCAGGGAAAATCCTGGAATTTTGAATTCTTCTGAATTCGTATTCTGAGAAAATTCTGGTTTTACTGGGAAATGCTGCATTCCTGGAGACTTTGAGAAACATCACATTTGCAGCTCATTAAATCTGCATATTTGTATTTGGAGTAATATTACATCAGGTCAACTGTTACTATCATTCCAGATATTCACTGATTTCCATGTCTGTGTCCAGCTGCTGTGTCCCATTTGATGTTACAGCAGGAGCTTTTCCTTCTTTATTTTTAATCTTTCTTCCTTAAAACATTTTAAGTAGCCGTAAAACCCCCATAATATGGAAGATAAGGAAGTCTTCAAGTACAGCAGACCACAGGAAGAAAATCCAATCTTTCAATTATTTTTATTTAAATTCATTTTATAACCAGGGAGGGAGGTTTTATTGCTCTGTAGAACATGATGCTGAATTTGTCTGGTTTTCTTGGTACAGACATTCATCCAGTTACATTTATTTAATGTGCTAAATGACCTTTTAAAAGTGCTTTTCGATGTCATGTAGAATATCAGCAACACATTTTAGAACAGCAACAATGCAAGTTCTTTTTCTGTCTTACTTTTGCTGTAAATCAAAAAACCAAACATGCTTGCAGTATTTTTTTCTGACAGTTCTCTGGATCAGCTACAATATCTGTTTTTTTAAAAAAATAAGATATAACAACATTCAGTCCTTCCAGCCCATCTCAGGTGTTAGAAGAAATAAGAGACTGAGAATTAATCTGTAATTCCACTTATTTGCCAAAAATTTTCATCTTCATAGCTGAAGGGACCTATTAGTCCTATTCTTCCACAATTTGCTTCTAGAGTTGAAAAATACCTGGAGAGTATGGACAGAACACCAAACCCCAGGGGTGTTTAAGATGAGTTATACTGGATGGAAAAGCTTTAACAGAATAATCTTTCAGAATACTAATTGGTTGGTAACACTGACAATTAGTTGCTTCAACTCTGTTTTATTTCCTTCAATTTAGACAGTTAAATATAGATGCAAAGTTTTATAATTACACTCCAATTGGGAGATGTACTAAAAACAAATAAGATACAGTGTCTAAATTGATTAGTAAATCTGCATAAAGCTTTCTTTAAATGCAAGATGTATTTTTCATTACTGTGTAATTATTCATTAAACACCAGCTGTTAAAAGTCAAGTTAATGAAATATGAAAAAGTGTAGGATAACAACCAAAGTCAACTCATTTCAAAAGAATTTTCTTGAAAGGGTTCTCTGGAAATAAACACATTTGACTTGAGCCAGTGAAACTTGTCTCACAAATCCGAGGAGGAGAGGATAATGTTTGCTGAGGATTTCATTGTGAAAACAAAAACATTCCCATTTCCAAATACCATTTTCATGTTGGTTTTTGAGAATCAAACATAACATTTTACCCAAAGTCTCCTAGAGCACAGCGATATTTAAACTCTTAGGAAGTTTATGGGAAAGCAAAACTCACCACTTCCTTTCTGTCTGAAATATTTCCCAGATTTTTCACTGCCAATTACTTCTCATTCTAATTTAAACATTAATTCCATTCAACACATTCTGCTTCCATCTGGAATAAGACCACAGCGAGGTTTGACAGACCACAGAGGTGCTGCCATTTGGAATCCTCCCACGAACTGAAGAGGCAGGAAAATGCAATGGCACAGAGGAATTCTCCTTGAAGAGCAGAAGCCTTTACACCAGGACATGTGTGCTCATCAGCTGTGGTGGGGGAGCAGCAGCCCGTGGAAAGCTCCTGGTTCTGGTTCTTCAGCAGAACTGTAGAAGCACTGGACAAGACTTGGGTGCCCTGCTCCTCAGTCACCTCCCTGCTGCTGATCTGGCATCTGTGTCAGCCAGTGCCACGTTATTCAGGAAAGCCAGGAGTTTGGACACAGAGAAACAAAGAATTATAGAATGGGTTGGGCTGGAAGGGACCTTAAAGCCCATCCCGTGCCACCCCTGCCATGGCAGGGACACCTTCCACTGTCCCAGGCTGCTCCAGCCCCAGTGTCCAGCCTGGCCTTGGGCAGTGCCAGGGATCCAGGGGCAGCCCCAGCTGTGCCAGGGCCTGCCCACCCTCATTGTAAAAAAACATCTTCCCTAAATCTGATCTAAACTGATCTTCCTTCAGTTCCAAACCCCCACCCCTTGTCCCACAGCAGCAGGACCTGCAAAAATGTTTGTGCCCAGTTTGTCAAACTGAGAGGTCTGACACAGCTCATCCAGCTGCATTTTTCAGCCTCTCTGCCAGATGAGCAGCAAGGGCTGTCGTACATAAACATTTTTTTTCAGAAATCTGGTATTATTCCCTGCTGCCAATTAGGTTTAGCATAAGCAATGTTTTTTCCCCAGCTCTTTTTCCACTCGGTGGAAAAGCCTGATGTTTTTCTGCCTAAGTCCAGCTGAGAAGCCAGCAAGCTGAGTGATTTGCAGAACGGAAAGTTGAAGGCAGCATGGATACAGCAAAACATTTGGTTTTAACTTTTTAAATGGAAGTAAAAGGTTTGGATGGGCCCAAGTCAAAGTGTGTAATTTGAATTTGTAAAATGAAATCAAAACTCTGGATTGCAGTCTGGTCTGACACGGGATGCCCACAACATCTGAATGTTGTTTCCCTGGATTCATGATGGTTCACAGACACCAAGCTGATTTCACTGTGGTTCTTCCAGTCTAGGAGATAAATCACACTGAAAATCAGTTTTCCAGTGTCATGGCAGCCACAAGGAAAGGGCAGAGTAGCAGGAGGGAGGTGAATGTCTTTGGGCTGTGGATAAGAGACAGGAGAGTGGTTTCTAAACCAGTCTGCTGGCTAAGCCTGCGTTACACTGGAGATGATGTTTGGGACTTCTACCCTATTTTGGATCATTTGTCATGGCTTCCTAATCTTGTTTTATCCCTCAGAGCTGGAAAATTCTCCTTGCATGTCTATATTGCACAAACCACTTGGGTGTGTAGCAGCCCTTATCCAAAATGCTCTTTGAAATTCCACTGCCATTGAATTCTAATGGCAGGAAATGCCTACAGAGTTTATTAAATATTGAGTGATTACCTTGGCTACAGAGTATTTATTTCCAGGCTGATAATTTTCTGATAAGAAGCTGAATATGTATCATTAACTAGCTAAATTAGCTCTTAAGTTTGTAACATATCTTACCAACTACAGTCCTTCTATTTCACCTAAAGTCATGACTAGAACAAGGGCCAAACAAATGTAAAAATCTATCTGTTAAAGAAATGATGGCTGTTGAGAAAGTTTTTCCATGTTTATGAGCAGAAACTAATTTTTTTAAGAATTATAGTGCCAAGAAATCTGACTGCATAGAAGTCTGCCTGTTGGGGCAATAAATAAAATAAAAGCAGGAGAATACAACTGCTCCCTTTCTGAGATGTGTCAGAGTTCACCGAAAGGAGTAATGGGCTTTTCTTTGGACATTTCTTAGGAATAAGAGGTCAAACTTTTAAAAGGGGTCTCACCCTGGCCTTCAAATTTAGATTGGTCTTGCTTTCCTATCCCTGAATGCATTTACCCAGCGAAGACACAGAGCATCTTCCTGAATTGCATTTTTCCGTGGTGCATTCCATGGAGATCAGGGCTGACCATGGCCACAGGACACTCCTTGGAGCAGATGTGACACACACAAGGACCCAGTCTCAGACAAGAACTCATCATTTTCCCCTGAAGAATGAAAAGATGGAGAGATCTTCACAGACACATGCTGAAGATTTTCAATTATCAACAACTAATGTAAAAATTGATTGGAGAAAACCCTTTAGGCTGGCAGACACTTTACTGACAAAGATGTGTTGGGAGAGGGTGAAGCCTTTAAATCAGGCACTTGCAGGGCTGGATTGGCACTCATCTTTCAACCCCATCAAGAGAAAATAGTGGCTTACTCCATGTGCTGGTTTATCTACTTCAGGGTGACTGAGATCACACAAACCTCAATGTCCTGGGTGATTGACTGCAAACTGACTCTTGGGCTTACTTTTTTATTTTATTTGGTATAAATATATTCAATATTTGAGTTTCATAACTTGACTCATGCTCTGCCACTTTGGGAAGTACTCACTCTTTCCCAATTAGTGCAGGAAGGCAACTAAAGGCAATTATTTTTGCCTGTTTGGGAAGTTTTCCTGTTTGCTGAAAAGCTTAACAAGGGTTAATTAAAAGCCCTCAAATTCTTCCCGCTGATCTTTACATAAATCTTTACTCCAGCAAGCTCAGGGTCAGGCCTTGAATGCTATAGGTATGGATGTCTAAATCAAATAATGAGCAGGGGATAGAAGTGACATGGATGAGAAATAATCCTGATTGCAGCATAAAGAATGACCTAAAATATTGAAATGCAGTAGACTTGTGTCTCGACAGCTCCTGCTCATGCTGCAAATAACAGCAAGACACATAAGTAATAGCCTTTTCTATCTAATCTTGCCAGAATTGCTCAAGAAATATCTCTTGGGGGATTAACTGTTCCTGAAAACTTTCTTCAGTGTTCCAGCTCAGAAAGCCTTTTTCTTTGTCAGGTCTTTCTTACCTACGAGATTTTTTTTTCAGACAAAAAGCAACCTTAGCCCAGAAAGTGCAGCTTTTCAGATGCTATTAGAACAGACCACATTTTGCTTGTGCCTTTTATGTTGCTGTACTGAGGAAAGAAGCAATGCTGCCACACTCATCTGGGAAGGAAATGCTCAAGGCTGACAGAGGCAGCCAGCTCAGGAGGAGCAGGTTTAGAGAAAACAGAGCAAGGATGTTGTGATTTCAAACCAAATCCCAACGAAGCTCTTTCCATATAAATTCAGTAAATCACCAAGAACTTGGTGATATTTTAAAGCAGTTTCCTCTGGTAGAGACAGCAGCAGATAAACAGGGTGGCTGCAATCAGGAGAGAGCCCAAGTAATCCAAGCATGGAGTCAGGTCATGTTTGCTAGGATGGCTGAAGTCTGAGCAGGACATTCTTTTGGTAGGGAGTGTCACTATTCCCAGTTCCCACTTCTCCAAGCCCACACCCACCTACACCTGCAGGTGCTCACACGAACCCAGTCCTTCTTAGAAGGACTTTAATAGAATTATTAAAAGAATGCTTTAATACCCATACAGGCAAAATCCTTCTCTTAATTTGCCTTGGAGCTATCATGGTACTCCTGACCCAGGAGCTGGGCAATGGAAAGATAAATTCCGTGTTATTCTCCATATCAAATTAGCAGAAAATCCCTCCTTGGCTCTCTACATGCCAAGCACAGCACCCTACAATGGGGAAATTGAAAAATTAAGGAAATGAATAACAATAATGAAGTACTTTGCTACCAGAATCCCTTTAAACAGCTAAAGTTCTGTTTGGATAACATATTGACTCTTGGAATTTTTATTGTAGGTCCTGTGCTGTTTTTCACCCCCATTATAATACAGCTTCCTCTGGTGAAAGTCATCCAACACAGTGCTTAATAAAGTTGCACAGCAACTAATCCTGCCCTTTGATGGATGAAGGTAATATCCTGGAATATTAATGGATTTATCTGTCTTTACTCTTTATCTATATCTAATTCTTTATCTATATCCTTATAGATATCTTTATTTATTTCTGTCTGTGTTTCTATCTATCTGTGGTAATTTTCCAAGAACAACTACAGCAGCCAGGGTTATTCTCATGCTCAGGAAGGAGAGAGGTGTAAGAAGAAGGAACAAGATTATAAGTCCAGTTTTCCTGTTATCAGCTCAGGGATGGGGAAGAGAAGGGTTTTTTTCACCTCATTCCTCATTCTGGGATCTCTGTGGATAACTGGGAGCAAGTTAAGGCTGTAAAGAGCCTCCAGTCCTTTCTGGGATGGAAAAAGGATTTCACCAGTTACAGCCCCTACACCTCATAGGATCTGAGCAAAGCAAGGTAGCAAATACAGGATCACCATCCACACCAGGGATTTTACACACTGCTCATCCCCCGTGCCACCACAGCTCAGACTACTCTATTAAATGCTGGAAAATCACACAATTTAGCTCAAATCTGTCGTGGGTTAAACCCTCCTGGGGTGTCACCGAGACAAAATGGCTTTTGAGGAACATCCACGTGGAACACAGAGCGTTTCTCTGAGCCTGTGTCAGTGCAGGTTTGTGTTCACAGTGCCATAAACCTGTGCCATCACTTCCATTACAGGCAAATATTCTCAGTCATGCATGTCTTGTCAGAAAAAATCATCTTAAAGCTGGGGTTTGGCAGTGCAGGCCTCATCCTGCGAGGCTCATAAAGGGAAAAAAAAAAATCCCAAAGCATACTTTGAAATAAAAATATTGATTTTAGCTGATTCCTGACTCAGTGGATAAATATGAGCTTTTATCTTGCTTTGGAAAGCCTGGGAATACAGAGTTTGGGTGTCCCTGCTGCAAAAGGAGATTGGCTGTCTCTGGAATTACACTTTATTAGACCAAGCAATCTCTTTGTTGATAAAGCCCCCAAGTTTGTTTCAATATTGCTTTTTCATCTCCTCCAGTTGCAACAACGCAACAAATCTTTTTAAGGCAGGTTTTACTTGTCCCTAAAACGGGCAAATTCTTACAAGATTTCTTTCTGGAAATCATTCCAAAGACTACCTGAAGATCATGGGCAGAAATTGTCCAGTTTTTGAAATCAAAAGATTTTCTGCTCTTTCAATCCTGCTGCCACCTCCGTGTAACACAGAGGGAAGGAGATGACCTTTAAAGGTCCCTTCCAACCCAAACCATTCTGTGATCCCATGATCTGAAAGGGCTCATTGCCCTGCCAGGGTGAGCTGGAGGATTTCCTGAGGGGCAGACATGCAGCTTCTACTAATTGGATTGAACTTTTTATTCTGTGCTCTCCAGTATCACTCGTTGGAAGGCTCTTCCCCTCCCCTAAGTCAGCACCAAAGGCAGACTGTCAGATGTTAAAGAGATCTGATGAGGGAAGAAATGAGGGAAAGCAGCAGAGATTTGAGAGATTTCTTCCCTCCATTAACAGGGAAGAAATGTCAGAAGGTTGGCAAGAAAGATTAGAAGAAAATAAATTCAAAGTCCAGTGTGACCTTCCACAGCTGGAGTCAAAAAAGGGGAGAAGCCAATGTCCAGAGGGGAGGAAGGATGATAGCTGGAAATCCAAGGCAACAGCACTGCTTGCAAATGAGGAGATATTGCAGAGATTTGCATTAAGACAATCTCAATTTCTCTGCACTTAAAGCCATTTTTGAAGCCATTGTTTCCATTTCAAACAGTGTACCTGGAAGTAAAAGGAAGCTCCAGCATCATCTGGCTGTGGGGCTGAGGGACATTTCCTGTGTCTCCAGATGCAGGGATGCTCCTCCTGCATTGTTTCCTCACCTCCCAGGCCCAGAGGATGAGGAGGAATGTCTCCTTGAAGCTAATTGAATTATACTGATTTCAAATGGAAATTTAAAACCCCCTTTGTTGGTGATAATTAACATTTTTTCTTTCGCATTAGAGAAAAAGATCAGCATTTTGTAAGGAAAGCAAATCCCCATTTGTAACTTTCTGTCCAAATCTTCAGGGGGTTTGGCTTTCACACAAATAAGAAAAAGTGGGGACTTAAGGTTAATTTAATAAAGCTAAAACTTGTGATGAAGAGCAGGAGATCCTCAACACTGGGAAAATAAATCAGTCAGCAACTCCTTTAATTTTTCCCTTCTTACAGCTACCAGATCCATGAGGCACTCAGGACTGCAGAGGAAATTCTTAACATGAACACTGTTAAAGCATTTCCATCTCCAGAGCTTGCCAAGAAAACACAGGTGTTCCTGGAGCCCCAAGTAAGAAAAACCCAGGGCTCCTGGGTCTGGCTGACAGGCATTCCTGACAAAAGGAACTCATCTCTCTGCGTGGGAGATAATTGCAGGTGATGATTATTATGCCTTGGCTTGATAAAAATCAAAGAGTGATTAAGGACATAGACAAAACTTCACCACTTTCTTCTTTTCTGCCTTATAAGGTTTTTTTGGCTAGAATCCCAGCTATCAGGTGAAATTTAATATAGGAAAAGTAAAAAAAAAAAAAAAAAAAAAAAAAATTTTAAAAATTTTNAAAAAAAAAAAAAAAGTTCTAGAATGTTATGATATACAGCATATAGCAGCTCACTTCCAAGTCTCTGTCCTCACTTGCTCCTTCCACAAATCCTATATCTTCCTGTGTGTTTGCTTTTTTTCTTTCTCATTTCTCTGAACCTTTATCAGAAGAATATTTTAAAAAGACAAATGGATTAACCAGTAGACATGGAAACAGTCGACATGAATGTGGATTCAATCAACTTTTTCCATGGGAAGAACTCACTTGAGACAGGTCAGGAGTGCTTGGTAAAATTACACTGGAGGTATCCCTGTTCATTTACAGCTAATAAATGCACAGTACTGCTGTGGACTGGGTAGTTTTCCAGATTTTTCCATCAGGATCTTGCTGAGCTTGGACACCAGGCTGGTTCTGTCTCTGTCTGAGTTTTCTTTCATTCCAGGTAACCTACATGGACCAATGACTGAGAGAAACCATAGAGAGTGGCCAATATTTCCTGTTTCATTGTTTGGGTTATTTTAAACATTTACTGCACTGGAAAAAAATTAAAGGAGATGACAAGGCAGAGTTGGAGTCGACTGAAAGGCTGTGACAATTTTAGAGTTTTATCCCTGTGTTCTGCACCAGTAGAGAGATGAGGGACATTGCTGAGCTCTTGAACACAAACACTGCAGCAGCTGCATCTTGGCAAAGGATGAAACTCCTGAAACCAGACCTCAGAACTCTTTGGGTTGAGCCACTAAAGGAAAAAAAAAAAAAAAAATTAACCCCTGTAGAATTTAACATAACTCACCAATTTTGCATTTCTATTTTTTTATGGAACGTGCTCTGCTCCAGGCCCAAGGAGAGCCATCACACATGACCTACCATAAAATGAATGTCATTTTTGTTCTAGAAAGCAACTGGAGGAGCTAAAAGTGGGATATCTCAGAGCTAAAGTCCTGTTTGGTGTCAATAAAGGATCTCAGGATTTGCTCTTCCAGTTTATTGCCATCTTAATAATTTGATACAAGACAAGATGTTTTCAAAGAGCAGCCACTGATCCATGTCCCTGGATTACAGGAAATGCCAGTAGAGCTGCATTTCTGGTGATTTCCAGGGTCAGTCTCAGAACCTGCTGGTTATGATTGGTGGACACAGGATTGCTTTGCATTAATATAGAAACCAAGTGTGGTGAGAATTCACCTCCTTTTGCCCTCCATTTACTCCAGAAGCTGTGGCTGCCCCTGGATCCCTGGCAGTGCCCAAGGCCAGGCTGGAAATTGGGGCTTGGAGCACCCTGGGACAGTGGAAGGTGTCCCTGCCCATGGCTGGGGTGGAACTGGGTGACCTTTAAGGTCCCTTCCAGCCCAAACCATTCTGTGATTCTATTTTGCTTGTAAAATATTGACTGAGATTTACAGCTTCTAACCAAAACCCTTTTACACTAATAACATTTTAAAATGAAAAAGCCAAACTCATGGCAAAGGCAGGCCACACCTCATTAATAGTGCTTCCCATACTAGGGCCTGGAAATAACTTATCTATTTTTAAAAGGCTGCTGAGTTTATTGAAGGGATTGCATAATTCCTTCATTACCACAGTAAGCCAGTTAAATCAATAATTAAAATTAGAATTTCAAAGTCCTTAAACCTACTGGACTTCTAGAAAAGCTGCCAGTGAAAGAAGCCTTATAAAACCTTGTCAATAAATCACGCATCCAAGGGAATCACAACCCCAAAAAAGCTGCTACAGGGACATAACTTAAGCCTTTAATAGACTGCTTTGCAATGAGTCTTTTAGTCTCTGAGAGAATGAATTGGATGGCTCCTTCCCTGAGCTAGAATAACATTAATAACCTTTCCAGTATATTTAAATTAGTTGTGCAAAATTTGCAGGTGACACAGAAGGATTTGAGCCCTGAAGTCCAAAATCCCAGCAGAGTACAGGAGGCAAAGCAAAACCAAGCTCTGCAAAAAATACTTATGCTCATGGAAATTAAATGTATTTTTGAACCCAAACTCTTCTGCCCAGCCTGCGGCAAAGATCCAAATATCCTTCGTTAATAAAACAGACATATTTGGTTAGATCATCCCCATATGTATCATAACCTCCTCCCCTGCAGAACTTATTAGAAAGAGCAGAAATGTTATTCTGTTCAGTTAAAAAAAAAAAACAAACCAAACCTGAACAAACCCAACCCCAAACTAAGCAAGATGCAAAAATCAAATATTGCAGTCACAAGATAACAAGATTAATAATGGACATGTCATGCTAAGAAGTGGATAGATAAGAATATCCACAATAAATTGCTATAGTAGAGGAAATTATGGAAAATAAAATACTTAGCTAATTGCTAAATGGAAGTTTACAAGGGTGCATGCTCATGCATGACTTTTTATATAGAAGCAGGCACTGACATCTACGTATCATTTTGAAAGCCTTCTGTTCAAGCCTCTATTTTCATCTTTGCTGAGTGAGAAGGAGCCAGCCCAGTTTAAAACAAGAGGAAATTGAAATACCACACATCTAAAAAGAGCAAGTGTGACAAAAGTGATTTCTGCTCTGACATTTTGAAGGAGTACAGGGTAAAGTGAACAAGTTCTATCTAGAGAAGTGTAGATGTGACAGGTGTCACTTATATCACTTATATCACATATAGGACCGATATAAAATGTAACATCTAGCAAATTCAGTCCTGCCTTTCCTCCTAAAAACTTGGGAATTAATCTGCTTTACCTGTCTTCAGACAGCCAAGAATATTTGGGGTCTTTAAATCAGCAACTGTCTTCCTTCTTCCTCTGCATTTCAAATATCCAGTGCTTTGCCCAGGACAGTTTAAATCCCAGAGTGACAGCACATCATAGGTGACATTATGAGAGGTCACCCCGAGCTTAATTCCTTCCCCTGAATAAAACCCTTCCTGTTCCATCACTTTCCCTCTTGGATACAGGTCCCTAAACCTCTTCAAGCCCTTTCCAGGTCCCCTGAACAGAACAAACTTCCCAAGGCACAGCAGAGCTCAGGGTGCTACATCAATTCACAAGGCAGCTCTGATTGCAAAGAGAATTCTCTTTCAGCTGCTGCAAAAAGCATCCCAGAGAGAAAGGGAAATGGGAAACTGGCACAGGGTGCCCAGAGCAGCTGGGGCTGCCCCTGCATCCCTGGCAGTGCCCAAGGCCAGGCTGGATGGGGCTTGGAGCAGCCTGGGACAGTGGAAGGTGTCCCTTCCCATGGCTGGTGTGGAACTGGATCATCTTTAAGCTCCCTTCCAACCCAAACCACTCTAAGATTCTATAATAATATTTCAACAGTTCCTGGAGGCTGCAAATCATTCTTTCTAGAAAAGTTTGAAACAGAAAGGGTGTTGGTGTGTGCTGAATAATTCTACAGGCTGCAATATTATGGATATGCTAATTTAATTCCATTTAAATAAGGTGGAATTTTGTTTGTTTAATTGGAGTTTTTCAACATTTCTCAAAGATGTTAATTTTCCCATTAGTTACTCTTTTATTCATTAGCATTAAGCAAGAGGCGGGGAGTAAAAATAGGTTGAGAACAAAAAAAAAAAAAATCAGAAAACCAAACTAGAAGTCTCTTATATCTTTAAAAGCATTAAAATGTAGCTAATTATTTTTTGTTAATAAATATTTCCTGAGGTGAGAAATGGCAGTGCAATTAAAATCTAATGCCCAAGCTCTATTTTGAGCCCCCTTTTTGTCTCTGAGGTAAACCAAATAAAGCAGGTACATCCACGCACTCTCTCCTTTACAGGAATGCTGTTCTAACAGAGCTCCACATGAAGACAAAGTGTGACTCAATATCTGCATCACTGATGCTGCTGATAGGGAGTGATTCTAAATTTTGAATGGTGAACCAGAGCCCCTGCTGGAATATGTCTTTTCACATCCTGCATTTGCCAGAATAACACAGAGGGACCGAGTCACTGAGCTTGCTCATCCCCTAATTGGTCCCCAGGAAGGAAGCTCTCACCTGGCTCCAAAGGAGCTCAGGGAAGGAGAGAGCTCTGCCCTCCGCCTACACACACATCCACCCCCAGCCCTCCCCGACTCAGAGCTTCCCGTGGCCTCCTGGCTTGACTTGATTCCCTTAGCTGCCCTAAGAGTCCTCAAAAACCCATCCAGCAGCAGAAGTGCCAGGAGCAGCAGCCATGTGCCTGCGGGCCTGATGTTTCTTTAATCCCACGAAGCAAAGCAGCAGCGACAGCCCGAGCGTGGATAATTCACTGGAGGGCTCTGGGGAGCAGCTGTGGAGCTGGCCTGGCACTCTCAGCTCGAGGGCTCTGAGGTGAGCCACTGGAGGATTTCTCTCCCCACATCCCCAGAGTGGTGGCCCATGAGAAGCCATCTGGCTGGCCAGGAGGTCCCAGTGGGCCACACACAGAACCTGCTGGAGAGGAAGGAGCCAGGCAAGAATCCACTGGGTGATGCTCGTTATTTGGGGCTAGGGAGAGTAGGGGCTGAAGTAAGTTAGTATTTGGTCAGTGAAGGTGACCAAAGGGAGGTGTAAAGGTCACCTCTGGCACCCCAAAGAGAGACAGACCTGTCTCCATCAAGCAACCCTGCCAAGGGTTTGCATAGTGCTGGCTGAAGAGAGACCAAAGTTAACCCACATGAGTGCCTGAAGAGCTTCCTTGTCCTCCTTGGACTCGATGGTCTTGGACTCTGTTCTAACCCAAATGACTCTGTGATTCTATCCCACAGTTCCATCCCAGGACTCCATCCCCTGGGGAAAGGGGAGTGACTGAGCAGTGCTGGGGTTAACCCTCGACAAATGCCCAGCAGATTTTTTTCCTCCTGATTTGTATAAAATGAAGCCCTTTCATGGGTTCATCGTGCTCCCTTAGGTACATGATAAATAAACCCAGAAGTGTTCAGCAAACCCCCTCTGCTGCAGGGATTAGCACCAGGGGAATTAGTTAAGTAAATCACTTGGGCCTTCAGAATACAAAATACACACCGAGACTCAAATTACTCACTGAGAGAAAACTTCAGCTTCCTCCTGATGCCTAAAAGATTTTCCCCTTGATTGTAGATTTTCCCCCAAATCTGACCTTCCATATTCTATCACAGCTTCCCTGAACTCTCTCATTCTGCCTCCCATGATTTGACATCTATCTCTTAGGGAGAATCCTCTTTTCCCAACTGTCATCCCTAATCCTTTTTCTCCAGGCATGAATTTCCTCCCCCACTGTTCACCCAGGCTTGACACTGATGCCAGACCCCCATGAGAGCAGGGAATGACTCAGGAGCAGAGCTTTTCAATCCTGGAGGCACCACAGCTCACTGAAGGGACAGCAGCACGCTGGTTCAGGAAACCACCCTGATAAACCCACGGCCTCGTGCATTGAAGGCAGGGAAAAGCCTGAATTCCCCAGTCCTTGTGCAGCTGGGGGTCTTGCAAGGTGCATTTGAGCCCAGGAGGAGGCTGAGTGTGAAGGGAAGAGTCAGGAATCCCCTTGATGCCAACTGGGGGTGAGTGTCCCCTTTACCACTGTCACAGAGTACCTGCCTCTCATGTATGTATCACCAGCATCTCCCATTTTTCCCCCCTGCTCTTCCTAGCAAGTTTTCCCACATTTTGCTTCCCAGTGACTCCCAGCTCACACAGCAGCTCCCTGTGGTCCTGCAGCTGCCTTTGCCTGCCCAGCTTTAAGGCTTTAAGCTGTCCCTGACTGTCCCTTGGACACCCTGCTCAGGCTGTTGATGCCAGGAGACCCCTCTCAGCAGGGCTGTTGCTTCCTACCCAAGGAGGAAACTTGCTGAGGTTCTGGTGCTGTGAAGCAGCAGCAAAACCTTCATCTTCTCCCTCCTTTCTTCAGCCCACCTCCTCTAAGAGGGTAACAACCCCTCGTCTTTAAAGAATGGGTCACCTTTAGGCTTCTCCCATAGAATCGCTAAATTGGGAAATCCCTCTCAGACCATCAAGTCCAGCCATCAACCCCACACGAGCACCACCTTCACCACTAAGCCAGGTCCTCAAATACCACATCCACACATTTTCTGAACACTTCCAGGGGTGGTCACAGCACCACTTCCCTGACTTTGGAAAAGAGACAGACGCTGCAGTTCTCTCCTCACCCCCTCGGCATGAGGAGACAGGGAGCTCTCAGGGCAGAGGGACAGACCTGGGCTCTGCACCCGGAGCTGCTCCTTTCAGCCCTTTAAAGCCTGGCTTTTGGAAACAAAACAAACCAAAACTGAAGTGGAAGAGGCTTTTTGTCCAACATGCCAAGCTCTGGCAGCGTGCAGGGTGCCAGCTCTGCTCCTGAGCTCAGTGAACAGCTGCTGCTGGTGGAGATGCACAGCTCTGGAGGGCTCTGAGGGAAAAGTGCCCGAGCATCGAGCATCGAGCTCTCCTACACGTGCAGAGGCACTTACTAAGCCCCAATAACTGCGCTGCAGGGTATCTTTTGCCTTCTTATTGTGCAGGGATTAAAGCTTGGCTGCCTTGATCAGAAAGCTGTCCTGATTGCTCACAAACTCTCAGCCTCCCCAGTTAAAACTGATTTAAAGAGACAGGAAAAGCAATGAGAAAACAGCTCCCGATCCCTCCTTTGAAACAAACTTAATTTTGACACCTAATTATGTGCAAGTCAGACTCATTCCTATTTCCTTTGCCAAGCTGCTTTTTAGTTTTGCTCTCACAGAGTGCTCACCCTCACAGGGAGGGAGGCTTTGGCTTGGAGGAAGGAGAAACTCCTGGAGAGGAGAAAGGCTGAGTGAATAAAGGTACCTGCAGCACGATGCTGCCTCTGCCCTCACCTGCTCTGTGACCTTGGGCATGTGGCTCTGCCATGAGGGCTTTGATTTCCCTGCTTTTAAAGGAGGGGAAGCAATCAGTTTCCTCCTCCGCATGGTATTTGGAGACAACGAACTGCAAAGTGCTGAACCCCAGCAGTAAAACCATTCCCGTAGGCTAATGACAGCTCCAGAGAAGTAGCAGAATATATCTAATTTCCTCCATCTCTTTAAGCACAGCTAATGAAGAGAAAAGAAAGCCCCTGCCCTGGCTGAGAGCAAGCAGCAGCACTGCAAGTGATGCACGGAAATGTAGGGAACACGCTGGAGTGCAGGAATTCGGTTTCAAGGCTTGTTTGCAAATTAATGGCTAAATCAATTAAATGAAAGCATGGGATTTCTCTTGAGGAAAGTCTAGTCACGGTGGCAGGGAGAAGGGGAGGGGTTGTGGAGCAGAGATGACATAATCACGTTTGCGAATCACCAGCAGTGTGCATGCTTTAATCCATTAATGGGGTTTTTATCTGTGATCATAAAAAGCAGGTTACATTCAGCCTGGAAGGGAGTGAGGGTTGGAGGAGAGGGGAGGGGAGAGAAAGACAGAGAGGGAGAGAGAGGCAGAAAGCGAGGGAGAAAGAGAGCACAATTCACTCGGTGGATTGCTTGCAAGCTTGGGGCTGATGATTAGGGATCTCAGGAGGGCAGCTTCTCAGAATAACGTGCTCTCCTCAGAACGGACCGACGGGAGACAGTGGTTCAGTCCTGCTGATATTTTTTAAGCCCTCCTTGCAGTTTGATGGGCATTCCCAGTGCTTTTGTGCACGTCTCGGGAAGCGTTGACGTGGAAAGGAGCAGCGAGGAGGGGGAGGTTGGGGGAGAAAACTGCAGCTCCTCTAAAACCACGGAGGGCATGCAGGGGAGCGAGCAGGCTGGGCAGGAGGGCGAGCTGGGGGCACCTCACACCATGGTCCCCCGGTGCCGGCGCGGCGCAGTTTCGGAGATGTCCCTGCTGTGACTGGACGCACCATGAGCATCTGGGAGCTGCTCCTGGCTTTCCTGGTGGTGCTGCTGATGCTCGTGGCCCTGCTGGCCAACGTGCTGGTGCTGATGTGCTTCCTGTACAGCGCCGACATCCGCAAGCAGGTCCCGGGATTGTTCATCCTCAACCTCACCTTCTGCAACCTGTTGATGGCCGTCTCGAGCATGCCCCTGACCTTGGCTGGGATCATTTACAAAAGTCAGCCGGGAGGAGATCAGGTCTGCCACGCTGTGGGCTTCCTGGAGACTTTCCTCACCACCAACTCCATGCTGAGCATGGCAGCTTTGAGCATTGACAGGTGGATTGCTGTGGTCTTCCCTCTAAGTTACCACTCCAAAATGAGGTACCGAGACGCTGCTCTCATTCTCAGCTACACGTGGTTGCACTCGGCGTCGTTCCCCATAGTGGCAGCTTCTCTCTCCTGGGTGGGTTTCCATCACCTCTACGCCTCCTGCACGCTCTACAACAAGAGACCAGAGGATAGGACACAGTTTGTGATTTTCACTGGGGTCTTTCACGCCCTCAGCTTCCTGCTCTCCCTCGTAGTCCTGTGCTTCACATATCTCAAAGTGCTGAAGGTGGCACGGTTCCACTGCAAGCGCATCGACGTGATCACGATGCAGACCCTGGTGCTGCTTGTGGACATCCATCCCAGGTAAGCTTCCTGCGAGTTCAGCAAATGCTCACGGCAGAAGAAGTGAGGAGGGGGCTCAGTGTTGTGGCAAATAGAGGCTAATCTGTCTCACAGCAGGGGATGGGGAGGGGGAGAAAACAAACAACCTTTTCGCAGGTTTCTATTCTGCATGTTTCTTTCCACTTGTGTTTAATTCCCTGATTGCAGAACTCATCTTTTGTTAGGTTTAAGGACTTGTTTTGGGAGGGAGAGCAAATGAACAGGCAGTTCTGGCCAAGCATGCACCTCCCTTTGAGACAGGGATCAGACCACTGCCCTTTGTCTCTGAAGGTGGATTTAGTGGTCTATATCCTTGCATATTTTGGGCACTGTCTGCCCAAAACCCGTTGCTGGATCCCTGAGAGGGAGGAGGCTGCACAAGTGCCTTGGAGTTTGGAAGGGAAGCTGATTGCTGCCTGCTGCTCCTGTTCCCAGCAGTTTCCCCATTGCTGTGCTCTCTGTAACTTTATCATTCCTGAAGGCAGAATCCTTAAGGGAATTACATCTGCAAAATTCATGTGCTTGAATGCCTGTACTTAAACCTTAAGTGAGAGAGGATTCAGTAGCAATGTTAATGTGACAAACAAGGGATGTAAAAAGCTCATTTCAAATCGGAGATTTTAGGCAAGTCCCTTGTGCCTCCAGACAAGAGGAGAGAAGTCCCCAGGGACTGGCAGGATTGTGGGCTGGAGGGCAAGAACCAAACAGGGAGAGGAATGAGTGCAAAAGTCACGCCAGGGATTATGCACAAGCCATAAATCTTGCATGAAGAATAGATGTATAGATCTGGGAGGGATGCAGGCTTGGTGTGTGATACAGAGAAGAAATCTGCCTGGAAGAGAGGAGAGCAGAGAGCAGAAAGGGCAGTCCCATGGCACACATCCCATCTGACCATCCCTGCTCCCCTTTGCTCCATCAGCCTCTCCATTGCAGCCAGCCAGGAGCAGAGCTGCAGGGCTCAGAGCACATGTGGCTGTCCTCAAACACAGGTCATGGTTTGGGGATGCCTGAGGCTAGGACAAATAAGTCTGGAAGGATCGGGGCAGGGCAGCACATTTTAGAGAACAGAAACATTTGCTCAGAATTCTCCTGTTAAGCTGTTTGAGCTGTCTCTCGACCAAGAATGCAAAGCAGAACTTTGGGCAAGTCTTGTTGCCGTTCTTGAGAAATACAGGTATAAATCTTCCCTTATTCCCCAAGTCACACTGAGGAAAAAACACCCTCCTGCCCTACGTGCTGTCTGGTTGATGAACTGTGCCTCGGCTGCCTTAGTTCCTGCAGCATGAGGAGATGTGGTGGTTACTCCCAGGAAAGTGCCATTAACCCACCAGAGCTGTTTGAAACCCCATTCTTTTTGCCTAATGCTAAAAGTATGCCTGGACTGCACAGCAAAGTTTAGTAAAAGGGCAAAAATCTCAGTGTTGTTTCTCCTCCTCTGCATTTTTTCTGGTTGAGGTTGATTTGAGGGTGTTTGTGAGTTTTGTGATCCTCTCACTGTGGGATGGGGTCAGCAGGGCTGTGGGATGGGGTCGGTGGGGCTGTGGGATGATGCTTCCTTTCTTCAGGGGGACAGAGTTGTGAGGCACTTTGCTCAGAGTGACTGCACCACTGCCTTTACCTCTGGCACTGGGTTATTCTGATGCCTCCCTCTAAGAAAGGAGAATTTTAGTTTCTTTTCTACCCCACAGAACTGGTGGCCGATTTGACCCCTGCAGGGGCTGCTTTAACCAGTGACAGCTCCTGCTGCTGGAAGGGGCAGGTCTTAGATCACCAACCCTCCTGAGAGAGCTGCACAGGGGCTGCAGCTCTGCTGGAAGAGTCAGTGATGCTCGGAAATGTCTGACACAACAAAGGCAACATTTGCATTATGTAACAGGCAATTCCAGGGTGCACTGTAGTACCTGACAGCACAGCCGTGGATGCTGGGACAGTCCAAAGGAGAGAACAAAGTTTGCAATCCCACTTTAGACTGCTCTGACTCCTCTGGCTCTTTGCAGGGTCCAGTTTCAACGCTGGGAAATGTGTACAGACAATTTTCTGCTTCCTGTGACTCAGAATCCACCCGCAGGGGGGTCTAGTGACAGGCATTGTGACAGAAGGCTTTATTACCTGTGACTTAGAAAGACATGAGTGATCTCCTGAAGATCATTCAAGATGAGCACAAAGGAAACCTCCAAATACCCTACAAATTTGTGTGAATGTTTAGGGCACGTGGCATTTCAAGCTAGCTGAGGCTTTTTTAGTGGATCCTGCTTTTTCTTTGTTCTTAAGACCAAAATGTCTTGGGTATTGTGGGAGATTTGGGCAAAACTTTACTTAAGTGCTTATCCCATGTATTTCTTAATTCAAATTATCTAAACTATCTTTTTGGTGTATCCAGCTTTAAGGTCCAATATCCCATAAACTTTGTTTAAAATACCAAACTTTCAAAGGGATATAGCTCAGATTTCCCAGAATATTAAAGTCTTTAAATGAAAGCTTAGTCAATACTCCTGTTCTGTTACTGATGTCACTGCTAGAACTCACTTGGGTCTTATCTTAGTGCATGAAAGTGTGTGCAAAACCAAAATATTCATCTGTGTACATGGTCTACATGAAGGAGTGAGATAAAATACCTTCCTCTGCGATGTGGTATTTATTGGATACATCTGGAAAGCCTGAACAAAAGAAATTGGTTTAAGTCCACCAGGACAGTCATGGGTGAGCTCCAGGAGTGAGAGACAGCTTTGCATGTGCCAGGAAGGAAAAGATGTAACTGGGGAAACAGAGGCAAAGATTACACCACCCTCTCCTCCCCAGCAACACCTGAACTGAACCTGTTTTGGAGATTCACTTTCCTGTATTGCCATGGGCTTGGGATATGATGAATTTAAGAACACGAGTCTTAAACAAAACTCATGAAGCTCTCAGATCATTTTTCTGCACATAAAAATACTCCAGGTTCCCCAGCTCTTGAAGAATTGAAAGCACATAGGTTCCCTTGAAAAGGTGGATTCTTTTTTCCCTTCTCAACTGTCATTTCTAGCTGCAAATAACTCACATATAGTACATGTAACACCTTTAAATGTGTCATATTCTTTAAGAGAAAGACAATTTGTTAGAACAAACTTTTCCTCCAGTATTTATTTCATCACATTGTGATAGCTGCTCTGGAGCCTGTCAATGTAAGACTGAATTTAGAATGGAACAAAAGAAACACTTTTTCTTTACCACAACCAAAGGAACTCATTGCCACAGAGATCACTGAAACACACTGAGATCCTCAGGACACAACGTGTTTGGGTGTTGATAAAATATTTACAGATGAAGTAAATAATGTAAGGGTATGGCCATGAGCCTCAGAGCTGTGAGAGTGTGGAGCCTGAGAGTGAGTCATTAATTAAAAATTTACAATAAAAATGGAAAGACCAATGCCAAACAGTTGGGTTTGAAAAAAAAAATAATAAAAAAATACATATATATAAGTACAGGAGATGGGCCAGCCCATTCAGTTTGCCTGAGAAGTGACTGTGTCACTGTGAGATCTGTGCAAGGAGGCAGCACGTGGCAGCTCTGCCATGTGCACAGAGAGGGGCTCAGGAAGGCAGTCTGGCTTTGCTGTGCCCTTTCCAAAGGGATTTATGGAGGTGCAGGCAGCCCTGGCACGGTGGGAGATAGCAGTGCTGCCCAACCCACCTGCCCGGAGCAGGCAGGAACTCACCCACTTCCTCAGAAATCATAGGGAGCACAGGAGTCACTCAGACAGAGGAAGAGGATGAGCTTTCACATTAATCACTGTTTCCACAAGCGAATGTGCTGATTTCAGGGATTTTTTGCACTGAAAGCAAGGTCTCAGCCCTGTGCTCCTTGCTGGCACGCCGAGGGGATTCAGAGCTCTCTGGTGGCCTGCTGAGACCACCAACAGAAAACTCAAAGGAAGAGCTCTTGTCCTAAAATACCCCAGGTAGGAAAAAAACCCAAGGTGTGATTAATTTGCACCTGTTTAGTTAGAAACAGGGCTGGTTTGAGGTGAGGAATGAGGATATCCCAGGACTGTGGATTTATGAAACAATTCCAGCTTTGTGGAGCAGTCAGCACGGCAGCCCCGCAGGTCTGACGGATGTTTATGGCCACACAGCTCACAGCTATGGGACACAGTGACAGTCCCCATCTTGGGCTGAAGGCTCAGAGTGTTCTTTTTCCCATTATAATTTTGTTGGTTTGTTGGTTATCTTGCTGGGAAGTTTCTCCTCTCCAAGGCACTGGTGCTGGAATTGCTGTTCCTAGGGAAGAAGCGTGTTGCCCATCCCACTCTGGATATTTTCCAAAGCTCTGAGAATCACCTTGCCTGCAAACACAGCTTACAGTAGTTCAAAAAGGAGCTGCAAACTGAACTCAAGGATGAATTCCAATAATTTTTCTATAGATCAGTTGATATAACGGGGCTGTGTGCACATAAACATACAACCAGTAACTTTGTGGAGGGTGAGAACAGACAATGCAGCAATATTTGCTATTTCCCATTTAAATGCAGCGCACCTGCTACTGCTTTATGCAATTAAGACAGATTGTTCTCCCTCATTGCACGGTGAAGCCATTGCCAGTTGCTCCCTGACGTTCTGATTGATGTCCTTGTCTGTGTTGATGTCACACAGCGTGCGGGAGCGCTGTCTGGAGGAGCAGAGGAGACGGAGGCAGCGGGCCACGAAGAAAATAAGCACCTTTATTGGCACTTTCATACTGTGCTTTGCACCTTATGTAATCACAAGGTAAGTGAGAGCCTCCACCCTGGGAAGGGCTGCTGAGATGCACTCCTGGCTCAGGGAAGCAGGGCACTCTGAGCCAGAAGAGGGTTCCATCTCCTGGGAAGAGCTGACGCGCCGTTTCCACTCCTGCAACAGGGGCTGAGCTAACAAATTTACTGAGCTAACAAATGATGTAACACGGCCCAGTGCTTCTCCACTCAGTCCTGATGCACTCTGGGGCTCAGACTCTGCTCACTCAGCCCAGCCCATGTGCTGCTTGCACGGGAGGGATTTAGGAAGTCAGCCCATAAGGTTTTGCAGACTTTTTTTTTGTTGTCACCTACTGCTCTGATTGACTTCCCAGTCCAGGGGTTGATCTTCAGGGAAACTCGTGCCTGAATAGCTCAGACTGTAAAAATTTGGTCAACAAGATTCAGCTGAGGTGAAGACGTGGTCCACAGACTTAAGCAACAGTTTTGTCTGATTGGGTAGGGTTTATTAGTCATAAATATCAAATATCAAAGCTGTGCTGGCTCATAACTGAAAAATCTTCTTGTGATTTCTGGTAGATGCCTATCCACCAGCTTATCTTTGGAAATGGCTCCTGTGGGAAACACTAAATTACTCTTATGAAATAAAAAGTGTTAGAAAGTGAGTACATCCAGGGGAAAAAAAAAAGTTATCTAGCTGTTGAAGGAAATTTACAGCTTGCATTCCTTATTATAAGATCTTGGAAAAACTGAGATGCTGCTATGCACAACAGAGAAAGAAAAAAAAAAATTAAGGTATCTCCTATTCCAATACTATTAAGTAGAAATTAGTGGGGCTGACCTCAGTCAAACTCAGATCCACCTTGAAAAAATCCCTGAAAAATCTGGATTAAGAGTCAATATAACTGAACATTTGGCCAACCTTGGGCTTTTCCAATTCAGTGTAATGCCCTAAATTTCCAGAATTAGAAAATTGAATTTACTAGAATTACCTTCACTTTTACTTCGTGGCCACATGACACCACTGCAAGCCATGCACTTAAATAGTATGAAAGGACTTGTAATTAAGGACATTCAGCCTTAATTCTCAAGCTGTAAGATATTAAAGTATTTGTCTTTTTGCAAATGGTTAATTTTAATTTCATGTTGGGTCTCTGAACTAAATGAAAATCCTCCCAGTCACAGAATAGCTGGTGGCTCATCCCAAGTGACACAGAGTGCTCTAACCAGAGCTGTCATTTCTGTGCTCCTCCAGAGGCATCTCAGTGCTCAGGCACCACCTCCCCACCTCCTCTTCCCTCTGTGGCATCCCAGTTCGTGTCCCAGTAGCCTGAGGATACAGAAGAGGGGGTAGAAGAATCCTGAGCCTCCTCCCTTTAGTCTGTACAAGGATCACTTTAATGTTCTCCTGCTGAGGAACAGCTTCTCCACAGAGGGTGATTGCAAGGAGAGGAAAAATGCAGGGTCCTGGATGCAGGAGAACTTTTTGGGGAAGGGTGGGAGCTGGTCAGACATGTCAGGAGGGGTCAGGTCTCCCACATTCCTGGCCTTTTCAATTCTGACATGTGTAAAAGGATCCCTGCACAGCAGGCTAAGGGGAATTCCCTCTGGAGCTCCCTGGGAGACCTTGCTGGACACTTGCAGGGCTGGATGCTCCAGGACACTCATCCCTGCCTTCCCTGGGCCTCACACACAGGGCTGAGCATCCCAACACCGAGGGGATTGGCAGAATTGGATTTTAATTGTGTGAGCAAGCAGTAATTTCTGCACTACGTCCAGTGCTTTGCACTCTCTAGAGTCCACAATCAATCACAGTTCAAGCCGTGGACAGAAGTCAGGAGAGGGAGTGCCTTGCTCAGCCTCTCCTAATCAGCAATCTATTTCAATTAAACACGCTTTTAAGTGCTCCCTGAACTGGAGGCTGACAGCAGCAAATCACAAGGTTTTACTATAACATCTCCCTGCCTCCACACTGAAAATATCCCATGAACGAGTGAAGGAGTTGTGCTCATGACTCCAGACAGATAAATGCTTCTCTGGGTAAACCAGACTTTTTCAGATCACATTGAGGTAAAAATCAGATTAGGCACTTCATTTATCTAGAAAACACCCTTCTAATTAGTTCAGTGGATGACCTTAAGTGGTGTATCAGAATCTGATTGTCTTTGATCCAGTGTTTCCACTTTACCAGCGTGACAGGTGTAATGTCCCACGTTAAATATTTCTAGGCATAGCTTGTTTCTTGTTTTGTAAAATAATCTACTGGTATTTCTCTTCCTTTGCTATATTTATCATCATGCAATTAAATATACTTGTTCCAAAGCTCTTTTCTCCAAGGAACTTTTTCAAAAGAAAAATGAAGATAAGTCATACAAGTTCCTAACATTCATTTCCAACTCCAGGCATTTCGTACTGAAATACAGAACTTTGCTCATGTAAGTTAATAAGTGTTGTCAATGTGTGAGGAAATTTGCCTTAAATCAAAAATCCTGAAGTAATAGCAGGCAGAGGTTCATAGTCCCAAGGCCTCAGGTTACAGAGGAGGATGGTGGAACAGGCAGAAGATGATTAAAATTGTGTTGTATCATCTCTGGGGGATTGGGGGTAAGCAGACCCTGGTTTTAAACTGTTGTTTGTCCTCTGTATATGAAGATCCTGCTTGGGCAGACAAGAAGCTCAGAATTCTTCTGCAATTTGTATTCTTCAGCATCCCATCTGGATGGGCACATGTTCAGTAAAATATTTTGGTGTAGTGATTAACTGCACATGTAAATAAAGGATTTCCAGTGTGCATTATGTGTGTAGAAATCAAGGTCACACTCTTCCACATGGCATTCTCGTTTGTTTACTGAAGGGGAAATAAAATAATTGGATAGCCACGTGAAATGACACACTCTACAGAGTTGTTTGTTTCGAAAATATGAACAAAATATCACAGGAAAAGAGCTTACAGCTTTGAAATAAAAAGGGTTTGAAGACAGTAGAAGAGAGGAAAGCAAGCCAGGGAATTATGTGGTTGATACTGTAAAATTTAATTTACAGGTAGCACTGAAATATTAATGTTCCTTCACTGAAAATGTCTTCTTTTAGGCTGAAACGTTTCATGAAAATGGAAGCTGTGCATATAATTTCCCTCACAAATGAGAAACAAAACCTTTCAAAGGCAATAAATTCTGTGATATGACTTGAAAGGCTGACATTTAATTGTTTGTACATGAAATGGAAACGCATAGCTCAGGGTTTGGCTACATTTCTGTGTTTGCTGCTTGATAACAGCAAATGTAATTTACTATAAAAAATAATACACGAGAATTGAAAAATGTGTAAATGTCAAGGAAGCTTACAGAACGCAAGGAAAATATTTAAGATTTTGTTAATAGAAGTGTAGGCTTTTCATTTGATCAGTCAATGAAGGTAAAATTAGCAAGTCTAGGCTTGCAACCCTGAAGTGTCTGCTTGATGTGCTTTAAATGGAGATTGTTAATGTCTCACAGAACTGACTGACAGAGCCTCAGACACAAATCTGTCATATTTTGGTTATTCAAGGCATCCGCTGAATTTAATTAAACGTAATCAAATTCACATCTGTAAAGCACTCAGTAAAAATAAATCACCCAAATGAGATTCAACATGGTGAAATTCAAAACGTGAAGCAGGCATCGAATAAGTGAAGTGGAGAACAACAAGGGTGGCTCATGGTAGATTACAAAGCAAATGTGACTCAGTAGATGATTAATTTCCAAATTGTCAATTCTCATTTCAGAACACGTTAACGTGGATGCCGTAAGTTGCATTTTATTAAGGAAGAGAGAATATACCAGATGAGACCACCTGGAAACTCGAGCAGATGAAAATTATATCTCAGTTCTGATCTTTGTAGGAGAGATAACAACCATGAATTATAAGGAGAGGTTGAAAGAACATTTGCTTAGTTGAGATGAGAGAGAAAAGGGACAGATGAGGGTTCCTTGGGACCTCAGAGCTGCTGAGCCAAGCAGCACCAGTGGAATGGCACAAACACTTCCCAAGTATTTTCATGTGACACTCCCTGGTCACCTGAAATGTCCCTCACATTGAGTGGACTGTGACATCCGCCAGCATTATTTTAAATAACACGTTGCAGTGAAAGATTATGGAATGGAATAAAATGACTGAGGAAAAAAAATCCTCATCTCTGAACTGCTTGAAGCACCCACATTATTGCCACTGCTGCTGCAGGAACCTCCCTTCAGAATGCTCCTTGGAAGTGGTGCTTTGTCTGGAGAAACGTGAGCAACTGAAGAACGTCCTGGGCAGATTTAAGAACATCTGCTGCTGCAGACAGGTTCAGCAAAGATCTGATCTGCCTCGTGGGGCTCTGCAACAGCACACGTGGCTGTTTGACCTCTATAAAAAATCAATAGTTTCTAACAGCTACAGAGGCATATTGAACAGAGCTGCCCTTTGGTGTTGCTCAAAGGCATGGGGAGTTATCAATATTTCCCTGTCAAAAATGCTCTCAGTACACAGTGAACTACCTGGGCTAGTGTAGGTGTGAGCAGTATATGAAGCTCTTCCCTCTCCCCCTCCCATAATGATTTAAAATTTTGTCTTGCTAAATTTGTTGCAAATGTGAATCCTTGCCCTTTGAACTGGCCAGTTTTATAATTCAAGGTGTGATACGCCATCTCTCAGTGATGAATTTTCCTTGTGTGCTTCCACGACTCAGACAAACTGTTCAAAGGCATCGAACTCTCCCTCGGAGCTGGACTGGCTAACTGAGCTGGGTAGCCCTGGTGAGGTGACTCAGATGCTCTAGAGGGGACCTGGAACCACGAGTTCAGACTGATGCTGGATTTTTAGGTCGCTCATAGTAGAGGAATTTGACTCCCATGAGGCCAAGCAATGGCACTTTGGCAAACAGGCCTCAAGTTTACATGTGCAGCCTTTAAACTTTACAAGAGGAGGACAACATACACATTTTCATGAGTAGGGCTTTCTTTTCTTTAGTTTTGTTGCAATTGCCCAGCAATAATTTGATGTTTTGGGGTGGGTTAAAGTAATTTTTAATGTTCACTCTTTCACCCTCCCTGTTTCCCCAGGCTTGTTGAATTATCCTCTGTGGTCCACATCAACTCCCACTGGGGGATCATTTCCAAGTGCTTAGCCTACAGCAAAGCTGTTTCAGACCCTTTTGTGTACTCTTTGCTACGGCACCAGTACAAGAAGACGTGGAAGGACATCATAAACAAGATCCTCAAGAGGAGCTCCATCAACTCCTCGGCGCTGGCGGGCGAGTCGCACAACCGGACCCTTCCGCAGCTGAACGAATGAGGAGCCTGGTATGGGACGTACCGAGTGATATTTGTGAAACAGCAGGAACTGGCCCACCCCTAGTAGCTCTCCTCAGCTGCCCAGGTTTTGGGAGGCAGCTGTGGGCAGGGTGAAGCCCAGACCATGTCCCTCCAGCAGCCCATGAAACCTCCAGCCTGCTCTGGACCTCTTCCCTCTGGCTGGACAAGTGCTGTTGACCCGTGGTCCTGCAGGCTCCACAAATACAAATCTCCCATTGATTTCCATCAGCAGCTGCATCTATAGATGAAAAACTAGTCCTCAGCAGAGGGATGCATGGAAGGGGTGGGAGCAAACCCCTGCTGGTGTAAGATTATTCTGAAAAGCTGCACTGGGGTATTCCTGCTGTGCCTGTCACTGGCTGCAGGTAAAGCTCCCTCTGATGTAGCTGCCAACGTGGCTTTACAAAAACCACCCTGCCCTAGTGGCTTGAGAAGGCTGTGTGTAGAAAATATCTTGATGGGAAAAGCTTGGGGAAAAAAAAAAAATCTAAATATTCATCCAGCGCCCAACGCAGTTCAGCCTTTTCTGATATATATTTTGGGAAGAATCCCATAGAATTGAAGGAAGAGAAAAATCACTTTTGGAGTGTGCTGGATTCAGCCATGTCTTCTCTAAATTTTTGAAGTTATTTACATAGAATCCCACTAATATTCTCCCCATTAAATTTCAGGAAAATACAAATGGTAGACAGGGTGGAAAGGTCAGGATGCCTCCTGCCTACCTTCCATATATCTGAGCTCTGAATAGCTGGATTTTGCCCAAAGCTGCAGATCTGGGCCCTGTGCCCAGGAGGAAAAATAACAAATCTCTTTTCCTGAGGAGTTATTAATCATGGGTTTTTTTCCTACTTAAAGGAAAGACGAGCCTAAATCTGAGTTTCAAGTATAATTTCCAAAGCAAGTGGAGCACAAATAATAGGCCCCCCTTTCCGCCATGAAAATGGAGCCAATAATCTGAATCCACACCTGAATGTGCAAATCTCTGGAAGTGTCAGGACAAATCTTTATAGCTCTGGATTGCAGCTCTGCATAGGGACATTATTAACATTTACCATGCCCTCAGATGCCTGCCCAGATTTTAAAATAAGCTTGGTTAATTAGGCTTCATGAATGCAATGGCAGCTTCAGTAACAGCTGACACAACTGGCTGTACTGCCACCTATCCCTGCTCATATTCCAACTGTCAATGCCATTCTGAGGAAATAAGGCCTCAAGCTGTAAAAAATGTGGGATTACTTTTTAGTTGCCACCTTCTCTCATGCAAGAAAAGGGCTTGGTATGTTGCAAAAAATGTCCACTGCTGAATTTTCTGGCCTCTGATTCAAAGCCCAGACTGAGGACTCAGTGAGGGGCTTCAACCCAAACTCAGTTAATGTGGGGTAAAACCTCAGTTATTATCTGAAGATTATCAGCTACCATGTAAACAAAAATTTTCAGCTTAAGTCTTAATTTCAGTTATAAAAAAATACCATAATTACAATAAAATCCACACATAATTATAGCCACAGAATTTCAGAAAGCTTTTAAAACACTGCATTCAGATGAGCCCTTAGCCAGATTAAATAGTCTACCTCATCTTAATCATTTGGCTTCTTAGGCTTAACATAATTTTCTCAGGTGCAATAGATAAAAAACACCCAGTTCAATACTTGTTTCTTAAGAAATTCAAGGCATATTGATGATTGGATTGCATTAGAATGTAGGATGTTCGAAAGTTGAATATTACTGAGTTTAAAAAGATAAAAAGATCCATATTGAGTATATTTGATTTAAATTGCACCAGGAAAGTCCACAGCTGTTGCAGACTTACACATGGAGCTGATGCCAAAGCCAATGGGAGGTTTGTATGTCAATAAGGGCAGCTCCAGAAACATCTAAACCTTCAAATTCAAAGAGAGTAAGCAAATTTGCCAGGAGAAAAAAAAAAACATGATCCGTTTAGGATGTCTAGTAAAAGATGGAGAATAGAGCACTGGACTTGCTCATTATGCTTGTGTATCACAGTCACTGGTTGATTTATATCCCACCATAAGCAATAAATCTCTCCCCTTGTATGTGTTTAAAAATTTGTCTCTCTTTCATGGTGCCTTTCTTCTATAACTAGTCTTATTACAGAGAATGGATATAATTTCCCCTTCCTTGCATCAGCTCTCTGTCATATTTTGACCATCTGAAGCAAGCAGGAGTTGTAAATGCTGGTGCTTGACAAACTGCCTCAGTACATGGAATAAAAATACCACCCCAACATTTCCTGATGACATTTTATGGGATACTCAAAATATGATACTGTGGCTTGTTAAGTGCTAGATTTTCAGCTGAATTCTTATAGGCAACTGGCAAAATTTTCTAAAATGTGTGTCTCAGTGATGAATGTAGATATGAGTAACTATCTGTCTGCTGAGTATTATATGTACTATACAACACTGACTCGAGGGAGTTAAAATAATGCTGGTAAATGTAATGCACAGTATTTATTCTCTCTGCTCATGGGGCAGAGCTGTTCTCTTGTCTAGCACACGTGCGTGCAAGGTGGGGGGGGTGGGGGAATTTCCATTTGTTACTTAAATATTTCTTTTAAAGTTTGTAAAGTTTGGCTGCAGCCTGTGCCCAAAATCTGGAGCTGCATGTGCAAAATCTGGGCAGCTGCTTAGGCAATATGCAGTTTTCTGTTTGTTGTATCTGTGACCCATATGCAATATCTACTCCTCACACGCATGTTCAATTAACATTTCCTTCGTATCTGGGGAATTTGGCAGGCAGAGCACTGGCAGATGAGTAAGGGAATGTAGTCCACTACGTTGTTTTTGTGGATTCTGAGCGTTTTCCTTTGTTCATTTGAACGGTTTTTACATCATTTCAGAGCCCTAACTGTGAACTCTGATCCTGGTTTCTGTTACGCCCTTGAGCCAGTTTGAATGTGAACATCTGGGTAATTGCAATTGGCAAAAACTATGAGAGACTGATAAGGGTTTGTTGGACAGTTATTAAGTTCCAGGTCCTCTCTTGACATAAATCAAAATAATGGTGGATTCACCTGAGGATTGGGTCCATTAGATGACTTTATCCAGCGCTTCTAGATTTCTTCTCTATGTGTAGGGCCCTGTTTTTATGGTATTTACAAATGGAAGGATGTAAACAGGATTTAGGGAGTTCCTCTGATGTTCAAGTGCTCACTTCCAATGTCAGGCAGCCACATAACTAATTAAGTTCTATCCCTGTTCTTGCACTTTGAGTAGATGACCCTAAAACCCTCTTTTCAGTAGCCCTAATCAGACTTTTTAGAACTTCCCTTATGTCTGGGGGAAAAAAAAAAAAGCAAACCTAGAGATTAAAAATGCTTCAGACAAATCCTTATGGAGCCTGATGACTGCTGCAGCTGTAGCCCCACATACCCCAGACCAGCTGAGGCTGGAAGGAACCTCAAAAAGCCCCCAAAAGCCCCCAAAAGCCACATCCCTGCCTCTGGCAGTGATTTACCCTCTCAGTTTTGCCAATGCATCTAGGAAATTATCTTGGTCTGCTTCAGGTCAACAATAAAATCTTCTGGCAAGGATATTATCTTTTAAATAACTTTGAGAAGACATTTTAGACTAAACTTCAAAAACCAGCTGTATCAGAACATCTTTGAGAGGTTCCAAAAGTGAGGCAGGAATGGATGTGAATGGGAGGCTGGCAAGGGTCAGGAAGGCTGGGAAGTACCAACTGGCTTTGCTGCAATGATTTGGGATTCCTTGGCTGCAGTGAGCTTTTCCCAGCGCCCTATTTCCACCCTGAGAGCTCTCCAAGCCTCTCAGATATTCACTCATTCCAAAGAAAAAGGTGCAAATCCTGTCAAAGCCCTGTACCTGTGCCATAGGTTGGGCTGAGGCTGCAAGATCCTTTTGGGTTTGGGAAGACTCTGGTGGTTTTCAGATGGTTTATATGGAAACTACTCACACTGTTTGAATGACCAGACAGTCGAATTCCTAAAGCCCAAGAGGTTTAGGTCACTTGCAGAATGTGAATTTTTCTGGACCTACATGCCTAAGGCTTCACAGCTCCCTCACCTCTCTTAATCCTAAATGAAGAAGGCTCTGAATATCTTGTCCTATACATTTTTAGGTGTACAGTGCACATCTCTGGAACAACCCCTTGGAAATTGCTGTTCACTGCTGTTAGATGTCTTCTCCCCACACTCAGTGTTCTTCTGATTAAACAAAGCTTAAAAGCAAAGACAGAGACTTCACACCTCTGTCAGCTCGTTGTTACTTGACTCCCAAAATCGCTCATCAGCAGGGAAAGCTCAGTTAGATCCTGATCCCAGAGTCACTCTGTGTTTGCTTTGCTGGATTGTGAGGGCTGAGCACAGGCTTTTGTGTTTGCAGAATCAGGGATTGTGTCTTTGTAACCTCCCCAGACCTGAGTAAGTGAGAACAATGACATCGTAGCCTTAAATCTATTTATTTTTCATTTGCTTCTTATGCTTTCAGCATCCAATATAGTGAAAATTTTCAATGGTGAAGTTGGAAAAGGCAGCTGTCCCTGTTGGGAGGGTATAAAAGTTTACACGGAGAAAAGAAATGCTGACATTGTGAAATGTCAGCTTCTTACCTGTACTCCTGGTGTGCTTGGTGTAAATATCTGTTCAGGATTGTTGGTTTTTAAGCAAATACTGCTGATCTATGAACTGAAGAAGTTGCTGTAGTTTATCATATATGTCTATATTTCTAAGCAGGAGGATTAGCCCTACAGGCTGTAAGTGCCCTTCAGAAATGTGTGTGCCAAGAAGCAAAAGCATCAGGGTGTGACAGCAGGGGTGGCAACTGAGGAGTAAAATAACATTTTTTAGGTGAAGAAATGCTATTTCACATGGTTTCAATATACCCAAAGGCACAAGTCCATATGGCTGATTATTTACACACAAAGTCATGTTAGGAAAAGGATTTCCATTTGGAATTATTACTGAGTCAGAGAATCACAGAGGGGTTTTGGGTTGGAAGGGAGCTTAAAGCTCATCCAGTGCCACCTCCTGCCATGGCAGGGACACCTCCCACTGTCCCAGGCTGCTCCAGCCCCAGTGTCCAGCCTGGCCTTGGGCACTGCCAGGGATCCAGGGGCAGCCCCAGCTGCTCTGGGCACCTGTGCCAGGGCCTGCCCCCCCTCCCAGGGAACAATTCCTTCCCAATATCCCCTTAAATCTCTGTCAGTCTGAACCCATTTCCCTTTGTCCTGTCACCCCCTGCTCTGGTCCAAAGTTCCTCTCCATCTTTCTGGCATTAGAAAATTATTTTCTCATCACTGTAGTTCTACAATTAGAGCTTTAATAACAAACGTTTTTTGAAAGTCATGCGAGGAGCAAAAAATGAAAAGTCCCCATTCCCTTGAGATTTGGATCCAGTGCTTTTTAATGAAATGCCAGAGCATCCCAGTGAGCTATCAGAGGGAAAGCAGCAGGTCCGTGGTGCAGGACTGGCTGCAGCCTTCCCCTTTCTGCCCACCCCACTGTCCTGCTCTGTGTTGCACTTGTGTTACTCCCAGCTCTTGAACAAAAACTTTAAAAAGCCCTGTCAGACACCAAAGTGTTTTCATTTACCTCCTGACCACCGAACCCTTGTGCACAGGCAGGTAAATTCTCCCCCTGTTTTGCTAATGGGATCAATGACCAACAGAGGGGAAAAAATGCAAAGGAAAAAATCTCATTAATCGAGTGACTTTTGTGAGGAAAAAGTCAGTAAAATGCTCGGTGCCCTCAGGGTCACACAGCAAACGTGTGACAAGGTAGGGGACAAGTTCTCTGTGCTTTGTGCCCAGCCTCATTCAAGTAAAATAAAGCTACCAGACTAAAGAATGGATCTTTTTACAGCAGAAACTATAGGGCTTCCCAGATAAGACATTTGAAAACGATTATCACATATTGCCTTGGAAAATAGAAATAGGTAACTAAGAGGTGCCTTGATTAACTTTATTTATACACAGGGCATTTTTCTAATCCTTAGAATTTTTTTCACAGTGTTTTTATTTTTGAAGATTATTTTAGGATTAAAATTTCCATATATTTGGCAATCATTAATTGTTCCCTTCTGAATTCTTGCAGAAATGTAATTTATTACCAATCCTTCCAGATACAGTTGGATATAAACATTTGCCCCTAGATTAGACTATCAGAAGATTATTTGATTTTTAAAAAAAGTCATTAGGAGCTAGTTTTACAACTCCTTGCTGCAAGGACAGTGGGGTTGCTTGGGTGAGTAAGGACCATTTATATCATGAGAGGTATAAAAAGTTCAGTCTGTGTATTTAAAGTATTTATTTTGTTTTGCAAATATTGAAAATAGATGGTTTCCTATTTCTAAAAGCACCTAGAGACAGTCTGAAGGAAGATAATTATGAAATAACATTAATAGCTGCTGTAGATAGGGCATGTTTGATTATATTATTATAAATATACCACTATAATTTATTGCATTTAACTTTTTTTTGTATAACAATGGGGTGTAATTGCAGGGGCTATTTATTTAGGGGGAAAATGGGAATATAAATGAAACCTTTCTAAATTGCATGGATAAAGGGATGCACAGACCTCTTTGTAATGACAACACACTTAAGAGTGCCATGAGCTAACTTGGATTTTAGGGTCCCAGGTGAGCTAAACTCTGAGAGTCTCCTAAGAGATATTCCAGAGAAATAAATCCATTCATGCAAAGGCAGACACGTAAAATCCTCAGTGTCTACAGTCTAAAGGAATACAACAAAAGAAATATTATTCCTGAGTTCAGATTTTGAATAATGGGGCCTGTGCTGTCTGTTCTGTTTACAATGGCTTGTGCTTTGTGGATACATATCAAATGTTGTAATATATTTTTATTACATAGAGTTAATGGTTAATACAAAGTGACATATATAAATAAACACATACTAAATCTGTATATTGTGATTTTGTTAACTTTACTGTTAATGAAATGTGATTATGATAAATGACTTGGCATGAGCTATTTTTTCATATAAAATTAATGTTTTAAAAGGTGTGTTTCACTTCATTATTGCAAAAGTCAAGCCTGTGGTGTCATTGCAATGATATGAGCTGGTCACTCCCTCCCATATTTTGGAAAACAGCTACAAAACCCATTTCAATGGAATATTACTTCATTCCAAAATGGGCAACACAAGTGGAGTAATTGGAGAATCTGCATACACAATGTATAGTCTTGGATATATATTTAGCCTTAGTACACGTGACTCTATCTAAGTTTAGCTGTCCCCTGACATCTTGGGCAGGTTTCAGGGTTGGTGGGAAACCAAGGCTGAGTGGCTTCTTCTCCTGCTCCCTGAACATCCCCCCCATTCAGAGCTCCCACAGAAAGGTCTCGGTTTGAAGACTCTTCCTCAACACCACCCAAGTGGCAAACCCTGCCTAGGGCAAAACTTCTGCTCCTCACAGAGCAGAGTCTTTCATTGTCCTCGTAAAGTCCAAATTCTTGGTCCCCAAATGGGTTTTTCTGATTTACGGCAATCAATCATTACTACTTTAATAATTAATAATGGATTTTATTAACAGCATTGAATCGCAGATTAGTTTGGATTGGAGTGGACCTTAAAGTTTATCTCATTCCACACGCCCTGCCACGGGCAGAGACACCTTCCACTCCCTGGAATCAGCAACATTTCCAGGCTTCTCCCTGTGATCTCCAGACAGAGATTTGAGCTGAAGATTAAATTCCACTCCAGTGCACAGACTGGGCCTCTTAAGGGCTCTTTTGCTTCCCATGCAGGTGTTAAATCTCCACTGTAGAAAAGCAGAAGAGATCCCAGAAGAGCTGAAAATTCTCAGACATCAAATAATTTCTGATTTAACCAACACGATTACTTTGTGCTGCATCTTTTATTCCCACTTCCCCCCATTATTTTAAATAACTATTTTCCCCACCTCTCTCTGTGCATGCCCCATCTCCCTGCCAGGCACACAGGAGTCCCCACAGATTAACACCCTGCTCTCACAAAGGCTGGCAGGGCTGGGTGAGGCAAATCATTTATTCACATTCAGCCTGTAGCCACTTTTAATTTGTACTGAGAGCCAGGCACAAATCAGGCTCCAAAGGCAAAGATTTCACTGCTGTCTTTGAAAGGAGAGGCTGGCTCTGCACACCTCAGTGCAGCAGTGGTGGTCTCACAGGGGGAAAGGCATCTCCCAGCTCCAGCCTGGGCTCCAGGCTCAAACAAACAGGCCAAGGAAAGCTGCTAACAGCCTGTGAGCCACTCTGGGATGCTGCTCCCTCTCCCAATCTGTGGGAGGTTTTATTTTGCTCCGGTCTCCATTACAACTTTCTTTTTCATCCCTTAGGAAGGACCTAAATATTGTCTTCCGCAGTACAAAGGCAAATGCAGAGGAATATTAATTCCTGGAAGGTTTCGCCTGGAGATTTAGCAGAGACAGAATAATTACCCTGGAAAACCCAAGGAAGAGTGGTTTCAAAGGACTTGCCATCCATATCACTAGATAAATTTTTTCTTTTGCCAGCATCATGCTAGAACCAAGTTAAAAGCCTCATGCCAACTTCTGCTGGCCTGGCTCAGGGAGGAAAGCAGCTGCAATGCCAGCCAGACAAGGGGCACGTCCCCAGCGTGGCAAGGCACTCCAAACAACGCAAATATTTATTTGAATCCTTTGTACTCAGAGCTGCAGGAGTCCCAACACACAACAAAGAGCTCAGGTGTGTCCCTGAGCCACCCTGGTCCCTGACACTGGAGCAGCACAGCGAAGCTCAGCACAGCACCACGGGCCCAGGAGGCCTCTGAAGGGAAAGGGCTGGGAGCCATTCAGTGGCTTCTGGCACATTTGAGGACAAGCAGCTGACCCAAACTGGTATCACATCTCTCTGTGTGCTTGCACAGACTGCTTTCCAGTGGGTGGGCTGGAATGTGCTGTGCAAACCTCACAGAAATATCCATTTTGATCAGAGGGACGGTGCACCTTTCGTAGGGAGCCAGGCTGGGAGTTTGGGGTGTTCACCTGGAGAGGAGAAGCTCCAGGGAGAGCTCAGAGAGCTGGCAGGGCCTGAAGGGGCTCCAGGAGAGCTGGAGAGGGACTGAGGACAAGGGGTGGAGTGACAGGACACAGGGAATGGCTCCCACTGCCAGAGGGCAGGGCTGGATGGGATATTGGGAATTGGGAATTGTTCCCTGGCAGGGTGGTGTCAGTAAAAAACCACTGCCCCTTGTCCTGTCACCAGCTGCCTGTGTGCAGTGTCCCTCCCACTCACTTTTACAACCCCTCTTAAGCTACAGAATAACCCAGCAGCAAACAGCAAACCTGGCAGGACTCTGAGGGTCAGAATTGATCCATGTTGAGTTTCTTCTCACCTTGGACAGAAGAGTAGAGCCAGGGTTGCACTTTCCTCCATTAATATTTGCAAAGGGCTACACTTTCTCAGGGTTGCAAATTCTTGTTTTACCACTATGAGAAAAAACCCCGAGATTTAGAGTTTTAAATACATAAAAAGTCATCATTTGTTAGTTTGTGCAAAGCTACTTCTTCCTTCCATTTTTTCTGATCTAAAGATTGCTTTCAGTGCATTGTCATCTGTCCTCATTTAATCCATTTCAAAATTTATCCTTGCAGCATGAAACGTTGCTGTTGATCCCATTAACTGTCTTCTAATAATTGCAGGGTTTAAGAAAGCTAAGGACAAAAACTGACTGAAATTAAGCTTGAAATGAATAAGAACATGAAAAAAAATGAGTAGGAGTATGGTAATTACATGCTTATGACTGTGACATTAGGCAAAAGAAAACAGAGCAGCAGATGGTATCTGAATCTAAAGAAAAATGTAAATGATGATGAACTCACACCATTCCCTAAATAATGGTGTGTTTAGCAGCAGGTAGATGTTCCATGTAAAGAAATGCTGCCTGATAATTCAAGGACATGCCTCCAATCCAGGAGGGACATACCAGCATCCTTTATTAGATGAGAAACCACTTTATCAGTTTGTGTGTTCTGCAGGGCCTGTGCCTCGCTTTCCTGGCCATCTCTGCCATTGTGCTTGTCAATAAACTCACATTAGTGTTGATATTTGTCACTGGTAATCACATAAAACATCATCTTCTCCTGTGACCTTGGCAGCTTTAACACAGCCTGGGTCGGTTTGTTAAAGATATTTTTTCTCATACTTTGTCCCTTCTTTTCAATGTGAGAGAAAGAAGAGGAAAGAAATATATATCTATGCATTTTTTTCATATTTATATACTTCTGTATTTATAGCACCTATAAATATGTATGGGCTTCACAAACATATTCCTCTGAAGGAATACCACAGAGGCAATAAAATCTATTATCTCTTAAAAACTGGTCAATTAATTTTATAGAAGATATTAGTATTTTGTAATTATAATTTCCACTTCTTCCACGTCAAGAGGACTGAAAGAATATTTCTGCCTAGCAGCAAACAATGAATATACATGGGCAGTGAGATCATCTCAGAAGAAATTGTAGTTACTTTGGATTGTTTTCTCTATTTTTTGGCCAGTGTTCACAGACTTCTTCCAGGGACTGAGGCATGTTCTTGTTATGGTAAAAATGAGCAGAGTAGGTTGGGTTGATAGGTGACATAGATACTACCTGTGCCTTTCTAGTTTTACTTTTTCTTCTCCATAACCCAAATTCCATGTGTCTTCCAAAATCTCCATCGATTTTAGGAGGGGGGCAAATATCCAGCGTGGCCCCATGTGAGCTTTATTACACCATCCCAGGCTGGCTTACACTGTATTTTCTCTTTTCCCTGTCCACCCCAGTTCCCACCAGCTCTTCCCATGCCCCACAGATGGGCTGGCAAGTTACAGCTTGTTATTCCCTATATTTTGCTCCTTTAAATGGATGCAGGTGCACACACTGCTGCTGCTTTCCCCAGGAGCCCACAGCTCTTAATCATCCTATTAAAGTGATTCCGTGCTTGCCATCATTTTCACATTAAGATGATCTGCTTTGACTGCACACACAGAGATGTTCAAATTATTTGTTGTGAACAGCTGATCAAATTTAGGTCTGTTTGCTTACAAATCACCCCCTGCCTGTTTGAAGGGTTAGAGAGCTGCTGAGTCACTGAAGTTATCCAAGATATTTCAGGTATTTGGGGCTAGAGGGGCACCAGCACTGCTGCTTACAGAGAGCTGATGTGACAAATGGTGGCTGAAATGCCAAGGGGCACTTTGCAGGGAGCACCTTGGCTGGTGGCAATGCCTGATCTTCAGGAGGTTATCAGAGTTCTTATCACCATTAAGTCAGGTGTGCACAGAGCCTTCTTCAGCAGCAGTGCAACAGGAGCCGCCCCAGTGCTAACCAGTGGCTCTGTGCACAGAGCACCGAGGTATTAAGCTGTTAAAAAAATATATTATTGTCCCTGCTGTGGCCACAGGACCAGGGCAGTGCCTGTCCCCTGTGCTGGGGTTGCTGAGGGACATCAAATCAGGATTTTTGTCCAGTTCTGGGTCCTTCATGACAAGAAGGACATTGAGGGGCTGGAGTGTGTGCAGGGAAGGGAACGGAGCTGGGAAGGGGCTGGAGCCCCAGGAGGGGCTGAGGGAGCTGGGAAGGGGCTCAGCCTGGAGCAAAGGAGGCTCAGGGGGGCCCTTGTGGCTCTGCACAGCTCCCTGCCAGGAGGGGACAGCCGGGGGGGTCGGGCTCTGCTCCAGGGAACAGGGACAGGAGCAGAGGGAGCAGCCTCAGGCTGGGCCAGGGCAGGCTCAGGGTGGCTATTGGGACAAATTTCTTTATAGAAAGGCTTGTCCAGCCTTGGCTCAGCTGCCCAGGGCAGTGCTGGAGTCCCCATCCCTGGAGGGATTTAAAAGCTCTGTAGATGTGGTACCTGGGGACATGGGGACACAGCCTTGGCAGGAGGAATGGTTGGACTCAGAGATCTTAGAGAGCTTTTCCAGCCTGAACAATTCTGTTACACGAAAGGCTGTATACATTTAAGAAGACATCTCAAATTACATTTTTATCAGTACTTTGTTTCCAGCAGCACCCACAATGTGCTGGACCTTTTATAAACATCCAGGTGTGGATGGGTCATGGACTTCGATGCAGAAAATCTTCCTTCTTTCCCAGTGGGAATCAGATAAAGAGTAACTCTTGGCAAGCTTTGGGATGCTGATTAGGAAGTCTATCAAATGCAGTGACAGGGGCTGGGCAGTTTTATCTTGACATCAGCAGGCTTTGTATGATTTCAGCAGATGAGACTCTGTTGTTTCCTCTCTAAAGTCTCTTTACAACCTGGCATGAACTGTGGCCGAATTCCCAAATATTTCAAGGTAACATTTTCAGATACAGAAGTCACAGGAGACTCTGGGGTTTCACCAGCAGGGTGGGGCTTTTGTTTTGTTTGTTTTCTTTTTCCTTCTTTTCTTTTTTCGGATGGTGGGAGGGATGTTATAACCACTATTTTACATCCTGAGTTCCTAGGCTCACTGAAATTGGAGGAGAGGCAATCAGGAGAGCTGATAAACACTGGGGACTCCTACACTCTGCTCTGACTGTTGCTATATTAAGGCTGCATTTGTACAGTTTGGGGTTTCTAACGTGGAACAATTGGCAGCTCTGCTGGGCTGATGCCTGCCCTCCTCATTTGTGTGCCCACACAAACACACACCCCACTGCCTGTGTGGGTCACAGAGAGTCATTTCATTTTGAACACCCTGATTTGCTCATTCCTCCCCCTCCATAGTTTATATTTTTCTTTCTAATAACAGGCATTTATTTTATTTTAAATTGGAAACGGGTGGTTTCAACATCCTCAACATTTCAATCAGCAGCTGATTGTCAAATCACAAACTCATTGGAGGAATGCTGCTCTGACCATCCCATTTCCTACCCTGTGCTTTAATCAGCTTTGAGGTCCTTTGGTGTGAAAAATACCCACTCAGCTTTCTGCCAGATCCCAAATTTCAGAGCGATTTTCTGTTTGATGATAAACTCGTTATCAGCATTTTCTGAAATATAATTTGCCACCATCTGCTTCTGAACTCTCTGGCTTGGACTGGCAGTCTTGAAATGTCACCACTTAATGATGTCCTTTGTTGTTCACCTCAGTGGCTGCTGAGGTGAACATTTGAAAATTCAGAAAAAAGCAAATTCATTCAGGAAAAATAGGGGACTAGAAGGTTTAAACTGGAATCTTCTTTTCCATCCTTCAGTTTTCCCTCTGTAATAGAGGTTCTGTTTCTCCCACCACAATCCCACACTTTTTCTGGTCTCATTTCCCAAAAATCTACCAAGTTCCCTGCAGAAGATGGGGATGAGTTCTAGGGAAGCTCTATTGATTTATATTAAATCAATCATGCAGCAGTCAAGGTCTTAATAATACATCTAAAGACTTTGATAATCTGCAAAGCACCCTCTAGAGACCAGACAGCTTTAAGAATGATACATTACTTCTGAAGCTGAGATGGAAATCAGCAATTAATTTCTATGGACACGTTCATTAGTGAGAAACTGATTTGAAAATGCTGGATTTTCTCCAAATCAGGTATGTTCTGCACACAGTGCTGAGGGTGCATTGGCTGAGGGTGGACAGGACCATCAGTACCCAAATTTACAGTGACTCAGAGTCATTAAACTGGTCCTTGATCACCTTTTTAGGGCAGAAGTCACAGAAAGTGTGTAAGTACAAGCAGATAAATATCTCTGAAGAACAACTCTCAAAGTTCTAACACTCAAGGAATTTGTTTTAGTATTTAAAAATGACCATATAGCAAGCAACAGTAGCAAAGTCCTTTGGAATTAAACTGAATAAGGAGATTTAACAGTTTATGTCTCTCTGGTGGAGCTGTTGATTGATTGTCTTGGTCCTTCAGTGCAATCACTGGGGTTTGAATGTTCCCAGAAATCATTATGTTCATTACAGTGGCTCCAGCTGCCCTTCATTAGCCAAATATAGAAAAATAAGGCAGATACGGGGTGGATCATAGAAACAGAATCAGTTTTTCCTTTCACTTCCCACTCCTCTCCCAGGTATTCTGTAAATTCACCTGTTCTGCTTGTGAGGACAACCTTGGAGTCAGGAGATGATCCCTGAGCTGAGCCAGAGCTTGGCCAACCCCAGTTAATGATTCCATCCACCTGAGTTGTGGGGCTCACAAAACTGTAATAAATAGCAATGTGATTTTAGCACTTTTTACACTGAGGCCATGCAACCAGACCCAGATCCTTGTGATAAGAAACAGATCTCAGAATTAAATCCCCCTGGTCTGGTTAAGTGAGATTATGCTGCCTTTGCTCCTTATTAACCCAGGTATTGAATTTCTGTCACATCTAAACCACAAAAAGCAATTCCATTTTTCATATTTTTACTTGCTGACAATAAGGTTGGATGAATATTTAATCTTTAAATGACAGTTTACTCTGAATGCTCTTTTTTGTTGCTTTTGGGACAGCAGAGTTAATAAGAATGATCAGGCTGTTGACATAAGTGATGTATTGAATTTTAGAAAGCAGCTGCTGCAAATTAAGGGAGAGTTAATGACTAGAATAATTAAAATATCAGGTGGTTGAGATTACTTGGCATCATAATAGGTGGGAATTGTTACTGTTTTCTCTAAACACCACCAGTATTTCAGAATACACAGGGCAATGCTCTTTTGTAGTGTTTTGGTGGGGAAAAAATCACTTTCAAAAGTGCTGCTGTGACGTGAAAATCCAAATGTTCTCTCCAGGTGGGATGCTGGCACTGCAGGGACCTTCCCCTGGGAGAGGCAAGTGCTTGAAAGGGGTCTGGTCTGAAGATCAGTTTAGTAGAGAGCAGAAAACTGTGGGATATTGGTTAATCCAGCCTGTGGAAATCACCAAACACCAGCGAGGGCAAGGTGGATTTAACATCTCTGAGTGTGACACCCAGCAGGTGAACAAAGGCACTCAGACACCTGAAAAGACAGATTAAGTATCAAAACCATGCACCTGTAAAGTACCTTTGTGTTCACTGCCTGGAGTTTTTTTCCAAGCTGTCAAAAATCCAATTATTTATGGTGAAAACACTCATTAACATATTAAGTTGAAATGTCGCACCAAAAATTGTTGAATCAATACAGCCCCTCTGAAATTTGTGAAATGTATAAAAATATCCTTTATGTCCTAATGAGAAAATCTGAGATGATAACTAAACTCAAACATGTGAGCAGTGTTTAAAATTTTAATGGAAACTGGAAAATTGGAAATGGAAAATTTGAACTCCATCAAAATCAAACTGAGTCTCTTGTCAGGTTGAGGATGGAGAAGACACAAAAGTGATCAACAAATTGTCCTGGACATCTCTGTGTGGACTTGATGATTTGTAAGTGTCCGTGCTGCAAAATGTTGATTTTATCAATAGAAGATGGCAGAGAATGGTTATTTAGTAACAACATTGCATTGACTGTTACGGCTTCATTGAATGCAAATTTTTCTGCTAAAAAAATCTTACAGTGTTACAGTGAAATACAAAAACATCATCTGAAGTTTAATGACCTTCAAGAAGAAATTAAAGACCAGTAAACACTTCAGATTAAGCATGTAGATATGGTTTAAACTTGGAATATTAGGGAGATATCAGAAGAAAACATTGAAACTTCTAGAAGTTAATCACCTGAAGCCAAGAGGATTCATAGCTGCTTATTAAGGACTGGAAAGAGCCAAAACCAAAGGTTTGTCTCTATGAGAACACAAAGCAGCACAGTCAAAAGTGGTCCTAAAAGTATCCATGGAATCCAGTGTAGAAATCACTGATTCTTTTTCCAGGTGTGCAACTGCTGCAGTGGGAGAGGAAAAAGGCTTTGAGAAGTTGTGTCCTCAGTGAGTGTGAGGCAGCAGAGCTTCCCTGGGCTCTGGCTGCAGGGCTGGAAGGTGTGCACAGAGCTGTCTGTCCTGCCTGCAGCAGGAGGTGATGCCACCACAGTGCACTCAATTTGTGCTTTTACACTTCCCCCTCGGGCTGAGGGCTGCTGCCTGGATTCACTCAGAGCCTGCTTAGAAAATAAAAGGCAAAAAAGCTCCAAACTTGGGCTTTTTCAGACCCACAGCAAAGGTGTCTCATGCCAGTTTTTAGAGGTTAACTAGTGGAAGGCATTGGTGTGAATCCAGTTGTGCTCTGTTTCAAATTCACCTCTGTTTTTGGTGTTTCTCATAAAGGTCAACCACCTGCCACAGTGTGATAAAAGAGACAAGGAAATCTGGCTGGGTCTCTGCCACTCACTGCTGAAATCCACACTTTGGGGAGATGTCCCTAATTCCATTAAAATAATGAGCTGGAGTTAGAAAAAGAACCCCACAACTATACATGGATTAGAGAAGGGAAAGTGGGTGGTGACAGAAGCTGAAAATATGTGACAGGCTTAAAATATCCAATGAAAAAATGTATTTCCTAACTGGCATAGACAATGATTTCATTTGCATTCATTTTCATCAGTGTTTTACCCACACAGAGCTCAACCTCCTGGTAAAAGCCACACTCAGATATTCCTAAAACTCTTCTGCTGCCAGTAAATTAAACTTGGATTAGAGATTACCAAGTGACTCTACATTTCTACCAACATGTGTAAGCAGATATTGTTTCTGCAGATTCCCAGCCTGATTCACCCATCCCTGGAAGTGTCCAAGACCAGGTTGGATGGGGCTTGGAGCAACTTGGGATGGTGGAAGGTGTCCCTGCCCATGGCAGGGGTGGAATGAGATGGATTTTAAGATCCTCCCAACCCAAACCAGTCTGGGATTTGCAGGTACTGAGAGCTGTCTTTGAGAGGTCACTGCACTTGCAGTTATCAGGCTGGATGAGAAAACCCCAGATGATAATTAAACCAATAAAAATGAACAGCTGGATGACCTGACAGGGATAGTTAAGGAGAAGCCAGGCAGCTCCCACTGTGTTTTATGATTGTCAGGGCTCTGCATGGGAGCAGATGAGTGATGGCTGGTATTATCAAGCAGAGTGGAGTATCTCCTGTTTTAACCTTTCATTTGTGTAACCTTTCCTGTGTGGGTGAGGTTGTGCAGCTGAATTTCTTATTACTTGGAAGGGGTTGTATTTTTTCTCTTTTATATTGGGGATGATCAAGATTTAGCAAAGTTCTCACATAAGAGAACTGCTATAAGTAATTACAAAAGGGCTGAATCCACCCTCAAGTTTTATTTCTTGGCATCTCTGCAGGGTTGTCTGTTTTTCTACAACACTAAAAGGGAAAGAGATTTAAAGCACAGACTAGAAAAAAATTACCTGTTCTAAAGAGGTGGAAAAGGCAGCTAAATAGAAAACATTGGTATCCAGATTTATTGGTTTGTGGTTTGGATGTGTCTGAAGGTTAAATAATGGTGCTGTGTATTTCAAAGGAAAGGAACATTTTAACTCCCAAGTGCATAACTGCAGCAGTAAATAGGGCACACATCAGTTTGCTATCATTACATCCAGGGCAGGCATAAACATCTCAGCACAAGATATTCACACATCTGATATTCCTGGTAAAATTCCTTGGAGCCTGAGCGTTTTCCAGTGCTGGACAATCAGAAAATAATTGCACAGACAAGTCCACTTGACAGCTATTAGGCCATTTATTTAGGAACGCCTGGACTAAAATGGAGTAAGATCACCTGCATTAGTCCCAGTTCTGCTGTGCCCAAACTCGTGTAAGCACTAGTGACAGCCAGGAAAGAACACCAAAGCCACTGTCCCCAGCACCCGAGGCCTTCAGCAACCAGAATCCATCCAGTCTTAGCTCACAGATGTCCAAGAATCGCCCATCAAATCCATTTCTTGTCAACAAATGAAAAATAATTTCTCATAAAAAGAGCCTCAGTTCTGAGGACAAAGCAGAGGAACCTCAAGGTTTGTAAAGTTCAACTCTCACACCATTATGTCAAGGTAGAAAGACCTCACCTGCCAGGGCTAAAACAGTGGTTTACACCTTCAACCCCATTTAAATTTGGCTATTTTTTGCCAGTGCATTCCAACCACCCTGCAAGATGCCTCTGTGGGACTCCAGAGAGAATCTACCCCAAAAAACCCCATTCATAACCCAAAAAATCTTGTGTGCTCTTGATCTATCGTGATGGTCATAAAATCTACATATGCCAGTGAACACGTCGAATTTAACTGGAAACAAACTGTCTGCTGTCATTACTCCATATTCTAAAATTATTTCACTTTGTTACCTGCACAAAGACATCATTAATTTCTTCTGACCTCTCAAGAAAAAAATATCCCTACTTGATAAACTGCAGTAAGATTTGTTATACAAAAATATATGGCATACAGGATGCTGTAAGGGTGGTAAAGAGGGTGAAATTAGTAAAATATAATTCCACATGATGGAATGATTGGATGAGTTGTTTACTTCTATTACTTAATTGAAATGATACTGACTTGGAGGTGTTCCATAATTCCAGTCACAGAGAATTAAAAGTGCACTCTTCTGTTTTATTGGAGCCTTTGCTGTTATTTAATGGTATCTGCAGAACAAGGAAGGGCTGAAATTGCCTAAAAAATTTAGGAATATGAATATTTACTTTGCAGGGGCTCATGATTATGTTTTTCATTCTGTAGTCTTTTACCTTTTATGTGTTTCCTACATTCCTTGACAATAAAAAATAATTAATACAGATGGCACATGGTATTTTTACAATAACTTTTCTACTCATGCTTTATTTTCTCCTCAGTTTCAATGATATTTTGCTGGAATAAGAATCTTTTCCAAGAATCCTATCAAACTGGCAAAAACTGTAAATAGTAATCAAAATGTTTAAAACAGAATTGTATTTGGAAGAGTATGCTGCAGTCTGCTACCAAGCCTGTTAAGAGATGTTTATTTAGCCACAGACTGGCTAAAATCATGCAGCTGACCCTGGCTTTTTAGGTATAATTTAGGTTATAACATTGAAGCTAATGGAGCAAAGTCATATTTTCATCAGCTGGCACTTTGCCCAGTGTTGATTCTTTCCTAGATGTGCTCTGCATCTTTCCTGAACCTCAATCCTGTCCTGCTGTACAATTTTATTACTCAAAAGCCAACAATAAAGCACAAATCCTGCTCCCAAAGAGAAATAAGGCCAGAAAAGCAGCAGCAAGATGAGCAGGCTTGCAGAGGAACCCAGAACCCATTGCATGTCACAGAAGAAAGTGGCATGAGACGTGCAGGAGCACAAAAGGCGCTTCAAGCCAGGCCAAAAATTAAGAAAAAAGATGGTATCAGTAGATTTGTGAATTAAGCACCTCTCAGTGACTAAGCCATTCCTCTCATACATGACACAACTGTCTGTATCCTCAGGAAAAGCTTTGTTCCCACACCAGGGGAGAGCTGCCATGCCACAGTGCTGGAGTGGTCCTGATCCCAAAACCTTTTTGTCAGGTTTAGTTCATGGAGTAAAATTGCAGCCTTAAAAAGCCAGAGGAGAAAACACTCCTGGCATTAAACTCTGGCAGCTCAAAGCATCCTCAAATCTAAACAACCCGAGCAGGAAAGCAAAGGTGGGTTATTCACTGCAGGCTTTTTTCCTGAATTATAGTGCTTATCAAAAGGGGAACTTTCAGAGAAAGAGAGAAATTTTGAGACAAGTTTTAATCAAATTAAACCAGAGTTGTCGCCTCTCAGCTTTTCCTCTCATATGAGAATAAAACATAAAGAGTGGCAAAACTTTTTTGACTTGCAAAAATATACCAATTTTATACTTTAAACACATTTTTCAATTTTTCATTCACAACACTTTTCCTTTACAAGTATCTCTATTTTGTTGTTGTTGTTTTTCATCCTTTCTCTTCAATTTTTAAAGGAAACAGATTGACAAAGGATTAAATAACCCAACAAGCAAAACATTTCATTCCACCTCAACTCAAAACACCTTCCTCCATTCTCCCTGTCTCTCCCCTCAAACGGGGGCTCCTTTTGGTTCGACTTGAACTTTGCTTCCGATTTTTTTCTCCCCACCAAAAATGAGAACCTCCCCCCCCCAGCATCCATCGAGCTCCCCTAACAGAAAGGCCTCGTGCAGAGAAAAACGCATGAAGAGACGGGCTACGTAACTCTCACTACGACTACAGCCAGGCCGAGAGAAGCAGAGCTGGGGCCGGGCTCTACCGCCGCTGCCACCGCCGCGCCCGCTGCCGCAGCCGGCGCGCCGACAGGCTGAGGGGCTGCTTCCCGAACTTCCTCATGATCTCCTTGATCCTCGCCAGGTTGGTCTTGGAGATGGTGAAGTCGCACTGGGTGGCCCCCATGTCGTAGCCCACCTCGCAGGTCTTGGTGGCCGCGGTGTAGCCCTCGGCCTTGACGCCCACCACGTACTCGCCCGGGTTGAGGAGACGCCAGTAATCCCCGTCAGCTCCTGGTGGGGAACAAAGATGGTTTTCAGGACTCTGGTCCTTTCTCCTTGGGGGAAGTGGTGATTATAAAGTCACAGAATCGCTGAGGTTGGAAAACATCTCTAAGATACTCAAGTCCAACCATCAACCATCACCATCGTGTTCACCACTAAACCATGTCCTCACGTGCCATAGCCAAAGATTTTTTGAACACTTCCAAAGATGTGTTCAAAAAACACATCCCCAGGCAGCCTGCTCCAGTTGTTGAAAACCCTTCCCATGAAGAAATTTATCCTAACATTGCATCTAAACCTTTCCTGGGGCAACTTGAGTCCACTAGATGAGGACACATACACAGATTTGGAAGGGACCCACAAGAACCGTCGAGTCCGACTCCCAGCCCTGCACCATCCCCAGGAGAAGTCCTTGGCCATGGGTGAGGTGACACCACAGGTAGAACCCTCCATCCTCACACCATGAGGGTGTCCAAGGGACTGCCCCCACCACAAGTACCCCTCCTCATCCGGCCAACCCTAGAGAAAAACACACCTCAACCATATTTTCCAAATGATCAAAAAAGCCTCCAAACCAGCTGCAGATTTTTGGCAGTTGGAAAAGCCTGAGGCAAAATCTGGTGATTCCCATGGGGTAGAAAAGACCTTTCCCAAACTAATCCTAATGGAGGGGTCCAGAGGAGCCCCAGTGAAATATCCACATCACACAACCCTGACCAGACTGCCAGGACACAGATCTTGGTGCTATTTATTAGGAAAAGTGTGTGAATACATAATATCAACTCACTTCGAGGTGTAAGTAAGTATGCCCTTCTGTAAAGCCTTACATTGGGGTTTATTACACTGATTTTCTTACAAAGTAAATTCACCAGAACGTTTAACCACCTGGTTAAATGTAAATGCACAAACCAAGCTCCTGTAATCATCTAAACTACTCATAAAAATGTATTTTAACATCTCATTGAATCAGGAGGTTTTGGGTTCTTCTTTTTCCCCATGACTGATCTCAGATATACCCATTTTATGTACCCATATGTGCATCAGGATCGTTTTAGGCTTCTTTTTAAATATGATTTTAACTACCAAGTATTCTTAGCTGTGAATTGAAAAAGGGGGAAAACTATTACCTAAAATCAGTTTTGCACTGTGTCCTGGAGAAACTCCCTGTGAATGAAAGTACATATTCAAATATGCTATTTCATGTAAAAATAGAAATGGAACATCTCCTGCATGAGGAGGGGTTGGGGTTCTTTAGCACTGATGAGACCTGACAGCCTTACTAGCACCAGCCTTGGCTCACTGGCAGTGCAGAGTGTAGCAAAAACTGAAGATGATTTGCATAAAAATATTATATTTGGGGAAGGATCAGGCTGGCCAGGCTCTGTTTAAGAAACAGCGTTTTAATTCAGGGTTTGGTAAAATAAAAAATGTGTTTGCAAACAGCAAGTGTTAACAAATGGCAATATTGACTATACCCTGAGTGTGCCAGAATTGTACCTGATCAGGTGCATTCTGACATCCCAATAGGATCAGGGTCTTTTTAAGTCAATTTGACCACATTTGGGGTGCTAATAAGGTCCAAATTTTCTGTTTCTCATGACTTGGGCATTTTTAGGAAAGGCTCTGAGAGAGGCTCTTTATTCAGTTCTCCCTCACCACTGGGTCTGTTGGAAGCTGAACAAAAGGCCAAACCATAAATCTGTCCAAATTCCTCGTGTTTATCCCCAAGGGCTCATTTTTAGCTCTAAATGCTCTGGCAATACCACAGGGCAGGCAGAGGGCTCAGGATCCCCCCGTGTGTGGCTGTGATCACATCCCTGCTCCCAGCCTGGCTTTAGCCCCAGGACTGCAAACCTGACCCACATTTTTCTGACACATTTAACAGCCCCACACAGGGCCAGGAATAAACCCACACATTCACACCCCACTGGGAATTTATTGCAAAGCTGGGTATTAAGCCTTCAGCAGGATGCACTTTCCGTCCTTTCCATTTAGAAGCAAGCAGACAGGAGTATTTCTGTCAGCTGACAGTGCCCAGAATTTAATACCAGGCTAAAAGGTTGGGCTTTTTTGAAAATCAGATTAAATCCAGTAGGTAAAAAAAAAAAATTCAGAACAGATGGCAAAAAGAAACACAATTAAAAACACAGATAAATTTAGTAAATAATAGGTTTGCTGAAATAATAGGTTCCAGTGGGAGCAGGCTGGAGGCAGACTGCATCCATATCCACCTACTGGGGCTGGAAAAGGATTGCCATGTCTGCTTAGACAAAATAACAATGCATTAAAGGACAAAGATAGCATGGCTATGAATTTATGTCAGACTACTCCATAAATTCTACAATTAAGAGAAATGTCCTATGAGCCTGATGGGACAGACCTTAGTTACAATTAAGTAATTGTAAAAGTGCAAAAGCAATTTTTACATTAAAATGTACCAAACTGCATTGATTTAAATACATTATAAAAATCTTTCTAATGCTCTTCTACCAACAAAAGACTCTCCAGGAAACTTGGCCATAGTGCTGCATACCCAAAGCATGTAACAACTTAAACTGAACTTTTCTGTATGGACCAGGCAGCCAGGAGTGAGGCTGGAGAGTTGTAATACCAGAATTATGCTTAGCTTGGACTAATTAAATAAAGATTTAATATATAAATATATTTAATATATTAAATATTACTAAATGCTACTTCAAAGTCCTTGGGTTTTGGTACATAAAGTATACTGAAATCGCAGCAAATTTACCAAAATAATAATAAAAATTTCTCTGGACACTGTGTGAAATTAAATTAATTACGCTTCGGTTCAAAAACCACACAGAAGCATCTGTCTTTGAAGTCTGGCTGTGACACAGAAGTGTTTCACTAGGAAGAAACTGCATATTTCTCCATCAATATTTACTTTGTCATTTTCCAAATTACAGGAAGCAACCCCCAAAACCACCTTGGCACCATGGCGGGGGGGAGGTGCATTCATTCACCCATCTGAACTCTTTTTCCACAGGTTTTCTCATGGAGTCCAGCCCACGTCTGACTGTGACAACATGGAATCCCTCAGACTTAATCAATAGTTACATCTGCATCGAGGGAAAATGGAATAATTTCCCACAAAGCTCTTGCTCTTGGAATCAATGCCTTCAATTAGCCCATTAATGGTGTTAGCTGAATGTCAGCATCCCTCTCGTTCCATCAGGGATATTGTATCCAGGAGAAAGTCAAACCAATCTGCTTTTATTTCAGTCCACAGGAAGAAGCAAAGGAATTTTCTCAAACCTTTAAATATTATTAGAGGGCTTTTACAGGCAACTTTTGTCTGGCTCTACAGGGCTGCTGACCACGTTGAGGTATCAGTGAAACAGCAGAGCTCAGCTCACTTGAAACAAAACTTATGTGAATAGAGACAGTGGCCATAATTCTTCTCCTGCTTGGCCTATTTTTACATCAAGGCAGCTCAGAGGTTTAAATGGACACATTTTTCATTTTAAAAGGTATAAATGAAAGAAGACTGCTGACAATTTGCCTTCTTTCTCTGGAGTTATACATGTCATTTTAGCTTTTTGGCTCCAGCATAAATCCTCCAGTTTCAGGGACTAATGAGACGTGTATTGTTATCTGGATAATATGAAACAAGATAGAACTTTTATGTTCCCATCTCCACAGTGATTCCAGAGTGTGAGCTTAAACGTCTCATTAAAAAGAAAAATTAAAGGGAATGGAATAAGTACTTTTATTTTTACTAACAAGTGCAGATGGCCTTGAGCCATGGAGGCTCAGCAATAAGTCAAGATGTAAATAGCTGCAAGATTCTCCGAGTGTTACAAGGTGGATTTTGGGATTTTGCACATTTATTGAACTTTATTTTTTTTCATATGACAATCCAGAGCACAGAGAGCTGGAGATTAATCACATATTGCATTAACTCAGAGCAGTACATTAATTCTGTTAACTGAGTAATACAACTCAAACTTCATGGCAGACTTTCAGCACTGCCAAGGCTTCCAGGACAAGAAAAAACAGCTGATTACTTTAATTCCCACTGTCATTTCCCAGTGGCCCTATTTTGAAATATTTAAGGCAGAATCATTATTGCCTAATTAAGTATTTGTCATTCAATGCTTTATTTTACAATGGAGACACAGTAGCACTGAAATAAATCATAAACTAAGTTAGATATCCCAAGATTCATCATTGGCTCAGATCACCTCTTGTGGCAAACATTAAAGATTTGGAAGTCACAAAGCTCTGTGATATTCCATGGCCTGAAATCAGTTTATGTGCCCAAATCTGCCACTCTGTACCTCAGTGGCAAAGCACAGGGAAGTGGCAGCAAATGAAGAACAGAGAACATGAGTAAAGAGATAAAAATACATAAAATTAGCATTCAAAAAACATGTGGATGTGCTACTTAGGAACATGGTTTAGTTGGTTTGCTTTTAAACCACAATGTTTTGGGTTTTTTGTTGTTTGTTTTTTTTTTACCTGTGCGAATGTCATGGTTAACACCTTCCACTGAAATAACAGCATTTGGGATTCCCTTTCCATGCACATCTTTCACAATACCTTTGATGCCACGATGGACCTGTGAAGAGAATCAAAAAAGCAAGTAAATATTGCACAGCAAAGAACAGTAGTATTCCTAGGAACTTAGAATTAATCTTTAATTCCATTAGTGAATTATATTTTTATACTCCTACTTATAGGGTCATAATGATGTTGTGGAACATCATTATTAACCCTGTAGCAGCCCTTCAGGCATTAACTTGTGAATCAGTTGGTAAATTTTTTTAGGATTCCTGAGGCATCAAATTCAAGACATAGCTAGAAAGAACAGATGAAGCAACAGACACAATACTGGGGTCTTTTTCTAGCAGCCCTTTCCAGCAAGCCCAGCACCCACATCAAATTTTCAGAAGCTTCATTACTTTATTCCCTGAAGTCAAACCAGCCTGGCTGAAGTGCTGTGTCTATCAAAAATACCAATAACCACATAATTAGTCATGCAAGAATAATTGTAGGAACCTTAACCTCTCAATCCTCAATTCACTTCTGGTGAATACCTGTTCCATAAAAACAATCAGGGACTCGCGGTTGTTTTCCCACTCCTCTGGCAGCTCGCTCTCGTGGGGATATTTGTCACAGCCAACATAGATGGAGAGCTCAAAGCAGTTCGTGTGCAGGTAGCTGAAGTCGTTGATGCCTGTCAATATTGGGGAAAAAGGGAACAACTTCATGTCCTTTTTGAGCTATTGATCAGGTCAGAGTTTTTATGCGAGTTAACGTAACTTCTATAAATACCAGGTGGGTATTCATCCAGCTGGCTTAGCCTGCACACTTGGAAGGGCAGAAAGTTTTTAGAAATGCCAAATATTCCATAACAAAGCACCAGAGTGCTCAAGGCCAGGTTGGACAGGCCTTGGAGCTACCTGGGATAGTGAAAAGTTCCTCCAAGCAGGGGCTGGAACTCGATGGGCTTTAAGGACCCTTCCAACCCAAACACTTCTGGGATTCTACTGATGGAGACGATGGGACACAACCAGGAGGAAGGTCTCTCTCTACAACAAAAATGCCTGCTTTGTTTTCAAGAAAGCCCTAAGCATCCCTAATGCTGGACATTGCCCACAGAGCAGCTCTCCCCTATGAGTGCCCTGGGTAGAAATGGAATTGTCTGTGTGGGTGGCAGGGAGGTGCAGCTGCTCACCCAACGGATAGAACCCTGAATGCCAGGACACAGAGCTGAGTGCTCACTGGGGTTCTTATGTACAGGGAATTTATCAGAGCAGTTGGTGGAAAAGTTCCTCAGTCTGCTCTCCTCCCTGAGTAATCTAACTGATAGGAAAGCCAGAAAAATCAAGGTAATAATAATTATTTTATGTCACATACGGTGTCTGTAGTTTGGAAGAAATGGAAGGGTCTCTTTTCTCCCTGTCACAGAAGACTGGGATCTGCACTGTTGCTCTGCAATAGGGATTTCCATCAGAAATACATCCTAATCAAGCCCCACGAACCTCAGTGCCTCCAGTCTCTGAGGAGTTGCAGTTTAATTCTGCATTACAGAGACCACTGTAACCTCTGCAAAGGTCTGCAGCACTAAGGAGGGCTGTCCTTACATAGAGAGCTCAAACATTTCCATTCTCTGGGCTTCTCTCCTGTTTCTCACCATTTTTTTTCCTGCTTATTAGCTCTCCACTCTCACACAGATAACGAGATACAGAACATGAACACTAGAGGAAGAAATTCTGTGAGTTTCATTTCTTGCTCCACCTGCATTTCTAATACGAAAATATTTTAAAATATATTTGTTAATGATCATTAATTGTTGTTTTAAATGGCAAAGATTAGCAGGAGTTGCATTCACTGAGTGCTTCTAACCAAGAAGAGTTAAACCAAAATCCCTGTTCCTGTCCAATTACCAGAGAGCAATAGTCAAGTATTTAATGAGCCCTCAGTGCCTTCTGGAAGCAGAGCAGGAGGATTATATAATACAGATGTTAAACTTTTCACTTTTATTGATTAGGAAAACCTAAACATCAGCCAGTGGCACATGCTACTCTGCATAAATGTGCTTCCCTCCACTTGAGAAACAGCCACAATTCTTTTCCCCTCACGTACTGTATAACATCCTGATTAATCTGCTGTGAAATATTTTACCATACACACTAATTGCTCAGTTTTAATACATGTATTTAAGAAAATGGCTTTGCATTGCCAAGAGCGACTCTTTCCTAGTGCCTGAACATGCAAATCCAGCCTCAAAAACACAGGAAATAAAATGAAATCAATCTCTTTTTTGCCTCTGTGCAGTTCACCCAGTGCAGAAACTTTATACATAAAATTGCTGAAGAACTTGCATTCACTGCAGTCAAAATAACGTGCAGGAAATATCATGGCTGGGTTTTAAAGGCACGAGGAGGTGTTGGGTATCTGTGGTGCACACATTTCTCTAGGGACTGAAATGAAATTAGAAAAGTCCCATCTAAATTTTCTCATGGCATGAGCAGTGAGAAGTTTCTGTGCAGGACCACTGCAAGGAAGCAGAGGGATGAGGAGAGAGGGGATGGGCAGTTTCAAGGTGAGGTACAATGAGGAGATGCCACCCACGCAAAAGGATGGGTGGGAGAGCTTCTGCAAGCACTTTGTTGGAGGTCTTACCATAATGTAACAGAGCAGAACATAAATCATAATTAAAACATCATCAAGAAATAAAGCAAATCAGATGAAACAAATCCAAAATGTAATTGGTCTTAAGAAATCAGGGTAATATTCAGCATCCATATTGCACATCTTTACTTAATGGAACTCAGTGTGACAGCTGTTAGTGACAAGGCCAATGTCATCTTTTCTGGAGCAATTCATAATGATGTTTCTTGTAGCACTTAGGAAAATTAAATTCATAAATTAGATAATTAAGTGGTCAAGTTAGCTCTCAGAGAATGCTTTAGAATTTCCAGAAATGCACGGGAATGTACTGTCAGATCTAAGAGTTCAAGGTTTCGCCCCAAATTCAGCCAACACTTTTTAACCTCATGAAAAAATATTTGAAAAGCTAATTCTTGACTGTTGCCTTCAAAGGCTGGCCAGCACTAACTCCACATGGGGCAACATAAAAGCCATAAAAGCCATGTCCAAAATCCCAAAATGTTTATGCAGTGGAAGTACCTGCAAGTTCCAAATATGAGCCAGATTCATCTAAACCTGGGTTTCAGAGGCACTGGCCCACATCTGTTTGCCATTAGTGTTGCTCCTGTTGTCAGCCCACTGGTGTCTCATTTCCTAATTTCAGGGAATATGTTGTTTGACTGATGCACTTGGAAAAGCACAAGGATTTTGAGCAGAACTGTGATGAATCAGCTGAGTGTCTGATTCCCAGCCCGCTCCAAGTGCACACACAGAGAGGCAAATGTGCCTAATGCTGCTAAAAATAGGCTTCTAATTGGGCTTTCCTGGAAATCGAGGTTTTGGCCACACCACAGGCCATGGCTTCCCCTCTGTGCTCCTTAACAGGGTGACAGGCTTGGGTGTGTGGAGACTGATCCAGGCTGTGATTTATCCTGGCAGCAGGAATGCCTGTGGAGCCCATGCAAAATTTAAGTGTAAGGACGTCCAGGTGTTCTAGAAATAGGACGGTAGCAGGCAAACAGAAGCTTTTTATGGCATTTCATTGCAACTCCAAGTGAATGTGAGTGAGGGCTGATCTGAGGCTGAGTTCAGTCAGCAGGAGGCTGAAATCAGGATTTCCTTATCTGAGAGCCACTGGAATCCCTCCCTGAAGCCACTGCTTAAGCTCTGACACTGGTTGGTATCTGATACTGGAGGTTCTTGGCAGCAATTTTCTTCTTGTCACCTTGTGTGGGGGTTTGGACTGGGTTGGTTTCTTCCTGACAAACTGTCTTGAGGGCACAGAGTTCTTAAAGCTGATGTTCTGCACGCACATTTTTGGAAAACTTGGCTGTAAAAGAAGCAGTCACCGGGTATTAACGACAGTAATGACATCTGGAAATATTCCTCTTAGAACACACATTTTACCACCACTGCTGCTGCAACTTACACCAGGCAGTGATGGGTTTACCCTAATTAGCAGGGTAACACTAATTGGAGTTTTGTTGGAATGTATGAAATAGAGTCCCTCAGGGAGAGAGAGAAATGCAGGGATTGATTTAAAACCTTTAGCGAAATTAAAATATATTAAGCCACACAGAGATGAAATAGAAGTGTAAGTTTTCTAGCATAGGCCCTAGAGCCCTAAAGTCCAGTTTAAAATTCAGTAACTTAGCTCCAGACATAATAAAAACATAGCAGAACATTGCTTGCATTTCTAGATAGAACTCTTTGCATGGATAGATATGCTGTGTGCGTGGATTTTGTGTAGGGATTGGCACTACCTTCACAGCTTTTCCTAGTTTTTCGTACTTTTGGAGTTGAGTTTGGACTGGTGTAGAAAGAATGTTTTAGAGTTGTGTTCTTAGCTGGTTGCACGATTTATGAATATGGATATGAATATGGATTTATGATTTATGGATAAAAAACCCCTGTATTGGGGTGAGAAGTGGAACATCAAAAAGAAGTACACCATGTACAAGAAAAACAACACGAAGAAGAAGAACGACATCAACAGCATCTACAGTGTGGGGCTGCTGCTGCTGGGACTGTGCCAGGGAACTGCTGCTGCTGCTGCTGCCTTCAGCTTGGGCCTTTGCCAGAAAGCTCTAGCACGGACTTCATACTCCAAACTCTGCCTTCAAGAACTGATGCGCTCATGCAATAAATAACTTTATAACAACTAACTGCTCCTGGTCTCTTTGAAGACCCCAGACCCAGGGGAAAACACCCCAAGAGAGTCTCTACCACCTACTTCCAGCCACGGTGTGCCATGAGGCTCCGTTCACAGTGCCATCCTCCTTCTGGAAGTCCTCAGTGTGGCAGGCTCTCCTCCTGGCATCCGTCATCAGGCGGTGCGTGGAGGCGTAGGAGTAGGCCAGCCAGCGGAACACGTGGTCGTCCGGGGTGGGGGTGTAATCCTGGGTTTTCCACATGGATCTCACCATGTCGTAGGGGTAGGCCACCACCAGCTCTCCCCCCTGCAAGTTGCCACCCAGCACAAAAGGGATTTTTTCCATCCAGGCGATGATTGCCCGTGTCTCCACCGCCACCTGGGAGAAAAAGCAACAGCAGCTCTGGCTCGGCCTGGAAATCTGATAATGTTGTTTCAAAGGGAGGCCAGGCTCAGGAGCTCCTGAGCGTGAGGAGCCAGCAGAAGGGATGTGGGTAAGGAGAAGACCTTCTTTAAATTATGGTGCCTGTCAGCCATCCTGGGCATCCGTTGGGAGGTCACAGACATCCCTTACGAACTAACAAAACCTTCACATCACTAATTTAAGGAACAGGAACATCAATGTCGAGTGAGGCCAAGAGCAGGAACTGACAGACGTGTCAGAAGGTGACACTGCTCGCCCTTTTTGTTTCCAAAATAAGGGATTTTAAACATAGAAATAATGGCCATAAATTAAAACACAGGAAGTTTCACCTCAAACTTTTCCATGAGGGCGGCAGAGCACTGGAACAGCTGCACAGGGAGGTCATGGAGTCTCCCTCTCTGGAAACATTCCAAACTCACCTGGATGTGCTCCTGTGTCACCTGCTCCAGGTGACCCTGCCTTGGCAGGGGGATGGACTGATCTCCAGAGGCCCCTTTAAACTGTAACCATTCCATGATTGTGTGATTCTAAAGTACTAAAAACTGCCACAGTGAAGCTGCTATTAATAGCTGCCATTATATTTCAAAGGTCAGGCCAAAATAAGTTAAATTTCTGGCACTACAATCCAATAAACGACTTTAACATAAGCCACAGCATTGGGTTTGCATATGCCTGATCTGTTGCTGTGTTTTTCAAGATAAGAATATATTTCAAGTAAGAGTAAGTAAGAAAATCCCAGGACAAATCTGTGAATGAGTTTCCAAAGAGCTCATCTATGCCACAAAACTTGGGAGAAGCCTGATCCACATGGCCAAGCTCATGCTGTACTTCTCCTTGTCTACCTTGCTGCCTAAAATTTGGGTATTGAGTCCTCTGGGTTCTTGCAATAGCTGAGGAAAAGAAAATCCTCTAGGAAACAGTTTCTTCCTCTGCCTCTAAATCCTGTGGGGGGAATGGTGATTTTGTGGTGCCTTTTTATCTCCACTGATATAAAGGGAATTATTGACTTAAATCAGGTGTGGAACTTCACTCCCAGGTTATTCATTTCTTGAGAAATGTGAATCTCGCTCTCTCAGCACATCCCAGCCTTTGTGTCCCCTCTCCTGGCCTTACTCACAGTGGCATTTTCGGACAGGTACCAGTCAGGGATCGGGATGTGATGGTTTGGAACTTTTCTTTTACTCTTCTTCTGATCTTCTGACTCCCAGAGCAGAGAGTTTAAGTCAGGGAAGTTATTGTTGATGTCGATGCCATCCTGAGTCCATCGTCCTAAAGACCAGCCCCCCAGTTCTGAACCCTTAAATTAAAAAAAAAGAAAGAAAGAAAAAGAAAGAAAATAAAAAATTAATGTTCATAGAGAATATGGAAACCTGTGAGCCCCTGCAGAATGTTTGAGAATGTGCCAGAAGTAATTCTATACAGAGAAATGAAAGATTAATTATTTAATTAACTGAATTAAATAATTGGCGCATTTTTAAAAATTTTGTATGAAATCTTTAATGAGGTGAAGGAAAACCTAAATGAAAATTTACTTGAGGTTAGCCAAAATATACCTCTCAATGAAGACAGCACACATTCCCTCCCATGACTATGATTTTGACTGTCCTGTTCCAGTCTTCTGCAGACTGCCCTGGAAGCTTTTCCAGTGCATTTGACCAGCCCCTACAATTTTTCCTGGTGTCTGTCTTCATCCAGACTGAATTATTACAATGCCCGACACATTGTGCTCTCCTTAAAGGCAAACTATTAAATTTCAGCTGCGGAGGAATGCAAATTTTCACGTGCTAAGCTTGGTTTCTTGTGAGAAACAGATTGCATGGATTTTCCATTTTCCATAATGGTGTTCCCATGGCTCTGTACACCTCAGGATGGTTTGTTCTGGCAGTCTTTGTGACCTTCCTTTCACGTACATTTTCCTGTTAGCCAACATCACTGTTTCTTTCACCTTTTTCCCAAGATGGTTTGTGTTTACTTCAATGTGCCCATCTTTTCATTTTTAAATTTTGATCGCTTGTAAAATGTGATCTTTGAAGAAAATAATGACAAGAGGAGCACTTCTGATTCATCTACTGGAAAGAAAAGAATTCCTTGATGTGTTCATAATTCTAATTACCGCTTTATACGCCTTGTCATATCCATCAGGGTTCACTGAGGGCAGCAGGTGGATTCTCGTGTCCTGGATGAGGTGCACAATGCGTGGGTTCCCAGCCAGGTATTCCTGGCACATGAACTGCATTAGCAGAAGGATTAGCTCTCGTCCAAGCACTTCATTCCCATGAGCTCCTGCAATGTAATGGAATTCTGGCTCTCCTGTGGAAAAAAACACAGAGCAGAGTTGTAGTCAGAGCAGCAAATCAAATCTCTATTAAACAGCATCGATGTCAACCAGCAACATCTCACTTGAGGAGTGTAGCGTCGCGCCACGCGCCACGCCGGGACCGGGTCAGCCAGGGGACGTGGCAAATAAATAAAGGGATGGGTGTAAATAAATAATGGGACTGGAGTGCCCGAAACTCAGAGTTTAATAAAGGGAAAAATAAAAGAGTGCGGAACAAAACACAAGCTGTTACGCTTCTTCCTCCAGAAAACCTTGATATGGGATACACACAACCTTATATAGAGGGCAGGGAACCAATGAACACAGAGAAACAGAAACAATACCTTACATGGAACATAAGATAAACCAATCAGAGGGCAGGGTTTGAAACATAACCTTATATGGAATTACTTAATCTACATAAAGTTCCCATCATCCTTTTCTTCTCACTTACTTCTCACCATAAGCTAACTAGATGTTACCCATCTTGGCTTCAGAGCCCATCTCTTCAAAGACAGGCCCCCACAAAGGAGTGTTGGAAAAATACCTCAGCTGCACAGAAGAGAAGTGAAAATATCACTTTGGAGAAATAAATTGCTTTCTGTTGCTGTTTTAGAACAGGCTTATGTATTAGTGATATCTAAAGCCACATTGAAAAACCTCTAAAATCCATTTTTGATTAAACATTGCTTTAATTATACTCACAAGTTCAGCATATTAGAAGTAGATTTTAACAGTTTTGAAGGTCTAAAAGTCACATGAAAAATACTTTGCTAGAAGAGAATTTTCCTAACAGCCAATCTAAACACATTATCAGGGTATTCATGGATACAGCAAAGCACAAAATTCCTTTATTTCAACAGCTGTCCCAGGCACTATCACAGTGAGAAGGACCAAAGACTGAATAAGTTTCTATGCTGAAGAATTATATCATGGTAGGAAATTGAACCCCAGACCTCATGAGTGAAAAATTATTTGGAGATTTGACCAGTCCCTGCTTGCAATGCATTCACCCCACATAAAAAAAAGTAAATTTCTATCCATAGCTACATCAATCCCATGACTAAAATCCATCCCCCAGTATTAAAATTCACTTTTATATTCTTACTGTGAAGAATGATCGCTAAAGAACTCAATCCCACATTCAAAATGTCCTCTATTTGTGCTCACCCTCCTCTTCCCAATTTAGAAATACAGCACTGAGGTTCCTCCCACATACATTTGAAATCTTTGCTGCCATGAATATAATTCCATCAGTGATAATTAGTGCAGATACAGAGAAAGAGGAAGGGGAAAAAAGCCAAATCCCAACCCCCTTCAACAGATTTAGTTAAGATTAAAATCCTAACCAACTTCGTGTTCTCCTGGGTTGTCAGAAATCTCGACAGCGTACAGCTTCAGTCCTTGGTTGCTTTTTCCAATATTGTAAATTCTTGTGATATTTGGGCACATTTTATTCACAGTTTTCATCAGCTGCCAACAAAAAAAGAGAAAAAAAAGAACATATTTAGACAATGCAGCATCAAAATAGATCCACTATGAACTGGTTCATTCTAAATTGGATGCAGCACAAACTCTTCATTTGCTTCTCTGATTACTTCTTAGTTGTAAAAGCTTTATGTTTAGTTCATGAATTTATAGCTCTGCTATCTCATTTTCAAAACATTATGCCATGGAGAGTAATTAAAATAATGGAGAGTAATTAAAACAACCACACTCTGTGAGGTACTACAGGTAAGGTACCTGAGGTGACCCAGGGTGTCAGTGCACAGAAATGCATTTATTTTGCAGGTTGCCACAATTCAATAAAAATATTACTTTTTTACTCTGCCAGCAAGTAGAGATATTGCATTAAAAGCTGTTCTATTTTAGCTAAAGGCTAAAACCGTACTGTATAAATAATGTTACTGACTCAGGCCTGTGTTTACTAATTCCTCTCCTCACACCTTCTTCAAATTGAAGGGAACTGAGCTGGCTGATATTTCCCTGCATCCATGCAGCTCCACAAGCTGAGAAATAGGGAATGTGAGCCTGTTGTCTCAGAGCTGCCTCTGAAACCCAGCAGAGAAACTTCTGACTCTGGAACTTCCACGTGCAGGAGCTTTCCTGACATGCCTGGCACTGCAGTGCTCACAGGATACCAGGAACATCAATTTAGAACAGTGGTTGAAAATATGGAAATGCTCATTAATAGTGAGAAAAATGCCCTGAACCAAGTTCAAAGTATTTTACAATATTTCAGTGGAAATATTTTTATTGGCCTCAGTAAACCCCCCATTATCTCTTTGATTGCAAACATGTGATTATTTTTGTGTCAAAGAACTTTTCATGCATTAGACCCTTTGTAGTAACATTTACTGTGACTCTTTTGGTAACATCTAATGCAATGGAGTTAATGGAAATGCAGTGCTGAAAATGAACATATTTCATATTTGATCTTCTCATTCCCTTCTCCTACAAATGGCACAATATTTCACCAATGTCCTGGGTTTGTTGTCTCGAAGACAAGGTTCTACTCAAATATCCACATCAAACATGTAACAGCTTCCTGTACCACAGGAATATATACAAATATTTGCATAGAAATGAACAAATAAGAAATATTTGGGGCTGTGGAACAATCCTGCACACAAGATACAGCGAGTGCTCCTATTGTCTGGAAGAAGAATACTGAATGCTCTTTTACAAGGAGAAAACTGGAGCTGTAAATTTCATCTTCCTAACCAGAGAGTTCTATTAAAATAACCTGACACGGAGAAAATCCCTCCCTCTCACAAATAGTTGACTGATTGCAATGTAATGTAATGCTTCCAAAAGATGGCCCAGGGAACACCATCTCCTCCTTCAGTGTTGATAATAAATCACTTCAAAGAACAGCATTTTTCTAACACTGGTGGTGAAGTAGCTATGAAAAGTGACAATAATGTATATTTTGGAGGTTAGGGATGTTTTTGATTGTTGTTGGTGGTGTTTGTTTGTTTGTTTTTAATAAGAAGTTGACTCTGGCAGTTATTAATCCATTTTGCGCTGAAGTTTTGAGAATGGTTTTGGGAATATAAGACTTGTTGCAATGCAACCCACAATATTCTGCCCACCAGCAATTAAAATCTAATGAGCTCTAAAAAAATTAACTGATTAACTGAAATTAACTTGACACAGAAGAAACAGAAACTGGGAGAGTTCACAATTCTCAGCCACAGTCACAGATTTTCCATTTGTATGAAGAGTGCAAAAACATTCTGATTTAGAGCTGTGGGGATTTTTTCCCCCAAGATATTTGTAACCTGACCAACCTGTCTTTCTGCAATGACAACATAAATACATTTTATTTTATTGTTCTTGACAGTAATTATGCCAATTGAGTTCCTACTCATCTAATCTTTGTGCTAAGAAATATAGGCCATGAAATCTCTACCAAAATAAACCTGTGACTCAGTACACAATTGCTCAATAAAACCCAGTGGTGATTCATGCAGTATAAATACACTGAAAATCCAGCACACAGCAAGTGATTCACACACATCAAGTCCAAACACATTATCTTTATATTTGAGGAGAAAGTGGGCAGAAATATTTCTTCAGGACAACCCACACTTGTGTCTGTGGTGATATGAAGCAAGATTAAAAACAATAACAAAGCCAAGAACAAGGCTGGCTGTTTGAAGTTAAAGGAACAAGATTAACAAGGCTGGTAGATTGAAAATTATACTAGCAGAGGTTTTTTTTTCTGATGTTTCTGGAGAATTTTGGCTGATTTTCACAACTGTGAATATGGAATTGGACTCTAGAGTTTATTCTGATTATCCAAACCCACTGAAATATAGGAGAAAACTGATGGCTAAATCAGAGTCAAACCTAGAAGGAGAAACCACTGTGTCATTCACCACTCAAATACAGATGGAAGAAAAAGAGTGGCACATTATATGAAAATACTTCCTCTGCCACGTAGTGTCACCTCTTTCAGGTTAGTTTATGTACAAATTAACACTGTGGGACTTTACTGGACTGCTTCTTTTAATAGATTAAAACAGGAAAAATGTTTTAAAAGCATATTGTAGACGGAGTTGAATATTTTAAAATTAAAATAATATTTTAATTTTTGTGGAATTCAGATTCCACAGGGCTGAAAAGCCTGCACCCATCCACCCTCCATCACACACCAGCCTCTTTGCCTACCTGCCTCATCTCCTTGTAGTTATGATGCTTAAAGTCCAGATTATCAGTGGTTGTCATTTCATTTCTTCTGTGGTAATAATTGTTGGGGTCTGAGAAAAGAAATAAAAAAGTTTTTCACGTGCTTAGGAATTTCAAATATAGAGCTGCTTTGGCACAATGCATGTAAGGAACATGGAAATCTGAATTCCACTGTCCTGTGTGTACTTAAAACAGGTTTTCAAAAGCAAAACTCAAAGAAACAACTAATTTGAAATATTTCTAATCCCTGCACAAATCAATTCATACAGATCCAAACAAAGGCAAGGAGGCATCAGCTTTCCAGACAGCTCCTCTGCACAAAAAACACAAACTTCAACAGAACAGCAGAAGGGCAGCCTTAGGCTGCAGAGGAGGGGAAAAGTCATTGGGAAATGATGAGTCAGATGCAAGATAAAAGAGTGGAAGAAAAATTAAATTACAGGAAAAAGACACAGTAAATGTTTTGTGTCCACTTGATTAATTTACTATTGCAAGGAATTTTAGTTTTCCTGATGAGTATTTTCCAAGTCTATGCACTGATTGCAAAACACGGAAAGGAATAATTGGGCATATTAAACATTCCTAATTATCCTCCTAAAGAGTTCCTGTGGGAGCCAGAGGTGTTTGTTACTTAAAAATTAACATATTCACTTATTTATGGATATTATTTATAGTTTGTTCATTTTGAAGTATCAAAGGAGGATATGTAGTTAGAAAAGAATCTTTTGTCTCCTTGACATCCCAGGCCCTTCCCCTGGGAAAGAGAAAAAAAAAAGCAACAAACAGGCCAAGACTGTTATGGCTCAGCTTTGAAGTTCCTGATAAATGTGCTCCTAGCCTAATCTATTATGATTTATTTTCAGAGACAAACAAGTCTATTTGGAAAACATCAGACACATTCCTTAACTTGCCACATCTGGGATGTCTGGAATTTTGAGTAATCATTTGTCAAGCCAGGGGTTGTCAGGCTTCTTATGAAAAATTGTTTCCCTTCACACAAAATCATCTTCATTGGATTGAAATTATTGGGGGAAAAGCGAAATATGAAAAAGTCTAAATATCATCCTGTCTTATTGCAACACAAAAAGACATTGTCTCTAGGGGGAAAGAATAGTTTTAGACAGTATCACCTTGTCAGCTGTGACTTTTTTGGGGGAGGGAAAAGAACAATTCTAAGTAGGAAAAATATGTAGTTGCCATCCCACAACAGCAAATCCTTAATGAAATTATGGAAAACTCAGAACACTGCAAAATACTTTATAACATTTTCCAGTTTCATATTTCTGTCATTAAAACCACTAAATAGTCCCATAAAATTGTAAAATTTTGGGGGTCTTTTTGCACTATTTAAGCTATTTATGAAATGAAACATGCAAGTCCCATTAAGCTTCACAGTAACATGAGCCATCCTTGCCTCCACTTCCATTTCCTAATCTACAGCAGAGATGCTGGAAGGTCAGTTGAAGGCTGCTCTACAAATATGACTGAAAAATGTCAAAAAAAAATCTTGTCTCATCAAAATCCATGCTAATTTGTAGAAATTACTCATTAATATACTGATGGATGAGAAATGGAAATCATAAAGAAAACCTGCACTTCTCAAAAGAGACAATGTGTTTAATGCCCCACAGAATATCTTCATCATTGAAAAAATACCTCCATGTTGTAAAAATATAAAAATAAACATCATAAAACTGCCAGGATGTTGAAGGTTTTCTGTATCCCCATGAGCCAAAATATACAGCAACTGATTTTTTTCCCTGATACTTTAATCCTATTCCTTTCAAAGCCTGGCTCTTTTTCCATACATCAAACACTAATATCATGGGAATGACTGTGAATGCTGTAGAGTTGGTGGAAACTTAAAAAAACTGTGCAGTGAGAATGATTGTATCTCTGGCTCTTCCTCAACAACAGAGCTCAATTTGACAGTTCCCTAGGGAATTAACACTCATACTTTGCCAGGCTCTGCTGTAGCCTGCTTGGATCACTGGATTTCTGCTGCAGCAGGAATACAGATTAGAACATTAAAAGCTAAAATGTAGAAAGACAAACAAGCCTTGCACACAGCTGGATGGGTCCACTTTGGCAAAAAAAAAAAAACAAAAAAAAAAAAAAACCAGAAAAACCCTGAGAAAAAGAGACTGAGAAACTCAAACCACAGAAGAGTTATAAGAGAAATACACTGATTTAGTCACAGAAATTCTGGAGAAAGTCTCTCTTCCAAGGAGAAAAAATCCTGCAAAACTGTGGCACTCACATTTATACAGAGCGATATATTAGCTTTTTTCTAGCACTAATCTGTCTTTACATCACCAGTGGAGGTAATGAAGTTTGCTGCTAGAGGCACCTTGTTCCCTTCATCCTTCTATTCTTTGTAAAGATGGACAAGTGCCTAAAGCTGTTAAATCACAGATTCATAGGACCACAGAATGGTTTAGGTTGGGTTTAGAAAGGGACCTTAAATCCCACCCAGAGCCACCCCAGCCATGGCAGGGACACCTTCCACTGTCCCAGGCTGCTCCAGCCCCAGTGTCCAGCCTGGCCTTGGGCACTTCCAGGGATCCACGGCAGCCACAGCTGCTCTGGGCACCCTGTGCCAGGGCCTGCCCACCCTCACAGGGAACAATTCCTAATTCCCAATATCCCATCCAGCCCTGCCCTCTGGCACTGGGAAGCCGTTCCCTTGTCCTGACACTCCAGGCCCTTGTCCAAAGTCTCTATCTCCATCTTTTTTGCAGCTTCTCTCAGGCACTGGAAGGCCACAATTTCATCACCCCAAGGCCTTCTCCTCTCCAGGATGAACAATCCCAATTCTGCCAGCTTCTCCTCACAGCAGAGCTGCTCCATCCCTCTGATCATCTCTGAGTCCTCCTCTGGATTTTCTCCAGCAGCTCCATGTCCTTCCCGTGCTGGAGACCCCAGAACTCCAAGCAGGTTAGTGCCCAACTACTTTGCAGAACGAGGGCTCTGCAAACTGCCCAGAAGAAGCACCAGAAAGGACCAATTGCTTGGCAGTTGATGAAAAAAAAGGGCATTTTCACTTATCACAGCTCTGCAGCACCTCAGCCATTGAGGCCCTGATGCTTCCAGCGGGTTGCAGCTTCTCAGAAGTGATGCTCCAAATGTAGGGCATAACAAAGGCAATCCAAGGGATTCAGAGAAGTTTTTAATAAAAAGAGTATTCTGGTTTAAATCCTTTAGACTGCCTTAAAAACCCCAACGTGCTATTTCGCAAATGAGTCGGGTTTTTTAATTTCCGTGTAATTTAAGTGAATTTGACTTGTCTTCACTAAATTGAACATCTCAGAGACAGCACATGTGTAATCTTGAAATAAATCCACTGTCAGCCACATCAGATGATCCTAAGTTTTTTTCCACATGATCTATTTCATGGCAGCCTCATGAGCATTGCTTATGAGCATTAACATCACACATGAAATCAGCAGTGAAATAATATTTTTCAACTAGAAACTGATTATTTTTTCCTTTTATTCTCAGAAGTAGATGCTGGATTTAGAACTGCTGTTTACATGACCATTTATAATGAAAGGTACTTGTAGAAAGTCACATTTTTATCAAAAAAATGAACACAACTCTAGACTTGACCAGGTAGCCTGGCACGAAGAGAGTAGCAGTAAAAATAAGACTGAAGCCACTGCAAAACACAGTACTCCATGACAGAGCTGTTAAAATTCATTTTTTATCTTGGGTTCGAAGTAATGGCATAATCATGGTACCAGTGATAATTTTCTATATAAGAACTATTAAAAATTAAATTTCATCACAAATTTATTCCATTAAAATAATTGCCTCTTGCCTTGAATACTCTACAATATAAATAAATTTATGAAGATCCCAACTAATTTTCTCCCTCCAACCTCTGGGTGCTTTTGATCACATGCAATTTCGTTTGACCTTCCTTAGGTTTGAGAAAGAGAAGGCAAGGAAAGCACATCCATCCCTCTGAGGCAATCTCCCTCTATGTAAACACCAGCATTTTTTGGCAAGTGGAGAGAGAATTAAATGCTTGTGGTTTTTCTCCTCTTTTTGCCCTCCTTCTTGAGACATGGCAGCACTGATTGTTGCTATAGGTAGGGTTTTCTGGCATCTTTCCTTCATGAAGAAATGTCTTTCTCTTGGTGAAACAGCAAATCCCTTCTGTTGCCCAAGGATAGCACTGACATAGTTGGACAACACAGCTTTTTTTTTTTTTTTTTTTTTAAGAGTGACTGTAGCAGTCTAGAAAAGGTTTGTCCAAACTAGCCTAAGATACAACAAAAATATATGTTATGGATGAGATACAAGCATTTCACTGATAAAAATTACTATTATCTTATATAATACTTCTTAGGTAAGCAGTAACAGCTCTGTTCCAGTTGTCCAAACAGTTTTTTATCATGATTCATCCAATTTTTAGTGCATCTACCACATGCAGCAGGTTTTATGGACAGAGCCCTACCCACAGGAATGGGTTCTAGCTGTCCTTAACCATTTCCATCTCATCCCAACAGTGCTAACAACCTCTCCTAGGATATCAGTCTTATTCAGGTTTTCTCTTTTTCTTTTATCCTTTCTCCTTATTCCTTTATTATCCTCCCTTGTGAGCCTGCTCGATGGAAAGCTGATGCAGAGCACAGACTGGATGCAAATGGTTTAATATATTCAGGGATTAATAAAGGTGTAAACCCAAAAATCACAAGTCTAGAAGACATGAAAAGAAATTCAGAGTTATGAAAAATGGGTTTCTTTCCTTCCATCCCCCTTTAGTTGTTGGGGCATTTCCCTATGCCCTGGCTTTGGAAAGGCTAGAGGTGTGTGAACTAACAGAGCTCCACCTCCTGATTTTGGTGAATTTAGGAAAATTGGTCATTTTTATGGAAAAATAAAACCTGTCAGAAAAGAAGAGCCCTGGATTTCGAGTCCCACAGTCAATACAGAGCGTTAGAGCAGCACTGTCACAGTCACTGCTCCCACGGCCAAACCATCTGAGTATTTAACTTGGAATGAGCAAAATGACACCAATAAAGGGTGAGGAATACACTTAGAGGGAGCTGCAAAAACAAAGTCCCATCCCACAGGAAGAGAACGTGCGTGGAAAGGCCTCTGGAACCTGGGGAACAGCTTTGTTCCGGGCGCCTCGCGTGCGATGAACAAAACGAGCAAGGAGAAAAGAAATGCCAGCTCTTTCTGAGCTAAAAAGATGGGTCAGCACTTATCAAAACCTATTAGTTCTTCAGTCCAATTACATCTTGAATGAACACACCCCATTCCCACATTGTGTTTCTCAATGAATGATTCTGGTATTTTCTTTCAGGAATATACTGAATCAGCCACTGCGGGCAATTAACTCAATAAATGACTACCAGGGGGATGCACTGATGCTGTTTCCATGTGAATCCAAGATCTGTGGAAAGCTGGAAGAGCACTCAGCAGGACAGTGCTGAATGTGGAGATGTGTTCCCAGCTTCACCCAGTGACACAGACCAGCAGAAGGGTAACAAATGCCAACACTGCCAAGCAGAATCTGGCCCTGGATGGGTGTAAAGCCAGAAGAATCCAGGGTAAAAAACTGCTGCACTTGATAAAAATCACCTTTCCAAATACTGACATTTTTGCTTTTTCCTGTTTAGATGCAGTTTTAGGGGAGAGAAAGGGATCATGAGAATTTCCCTACAAATTGCCCTACAGAACAGTTTGGGTGTCATCTCTGTTATTCCCTGGAGACCTCTGAGAGTGTCCTGTGTGCCAGTAAAAAGTCATGGTGCTGAAGAAAGGTTCCTTTGCCTTCAGCCTCACACCCTGGTTTAGAGAGAGCAGCTCCACACAGGAATTTGGGAGAAATCTCTGCTCTCTGAGAGTCCTTTCACGAGCTGAGGGGAAATAGTGGCTGTGGACTTGCCCATCACAATGGGAAACAAGCAACCCACAGGAGTGCAGTGCTCTAAACCCACAGCTAAAAGAAATCAGAATCCTCCTGAAAACAGGGAAATTCACATGCACAGGCACCTCTGGTCACTGCCATCAAGTCCAGGATGTATTTTTTACCCACTGACAGCAGTTGTCTGTGTGCTGCTAAATTTCAGTGCTTCATGATAACACACCTACAGACTAAATTTTATGACAATGCTTGCCCCACACTTCTCTTTGGCAAAGAATTATCCCTTCCATGCCCCAAAAAGTTTTGTTTTGTTTTCCCCTGAGTGTTTAAACATCTAAAGGACAAAAATCAAACTGTGTCTGCTTGGCATGTGAAGACCCGACATCACCAGGGGAACTGGAGGCAGCGAGTTCTGAACAGAGGCAGGAACAGTAAAAGCAGCAATGAAGGCTCTGGAAAGGCAGGTTTTTTTCTGGCTCTAGTGTTTCTTAAAACACTAATCACAGGTCTCTGCAAAAAAAAAAAAAAAACATCCCCATGGTGCCAGAATTTGAGATCAAAGAAAACAACAAAAAAAAAGCAGATGAGAGGTGTGGAATCAGTAGTGAGCAATTTAGAAAATATTTGGGAAAAGAGGGGTTTTTAAATATTTATATACATGTACACACAGAAATGAAGATATAAATCCACGACAAGACTATTCACAACGTGCCTGGCAGAATCATGGCTTTGGCAGAATTAACAGTATTGAGTGGGTTTGAGTTTCTTTTTTTAAGTGGACTTGCATAGCATAGGACAATTTCCCCTCAGTTCTGATTTACCAGGGATGATGCTGGATTTAATAACATTTGAAATACCCTAGAAATTCCTTACAGCCCAAACTCCCCTCCTTCCTCCCTACAAGCTAAGCACTAGTTCAGCAACAGGATTTGCCTTCAAAATAGTTCAGGGAAGTCCTATGGCCTATATAATGAAAAAAAAAAAAAAAATTAAAATTACAAATCAAGCTATATAATTGTTATTTCTTGCCTTAGAAGCTTGAGACATCTGCAAGTGCCTGTCCCAGTACATAATCCTGTTGTCTCCATTCTACATGTGCACTCAGGAAGATTTATTGCACTACATTTAAGCCCAAACAACAAAGAAAATCTCGTTAGATCACCCATGCAATCTTGTTTTATGAAAAAGGCACTTACAGATACCATGGGTTGCATATCAAAAGTTATCCTGATGCTGTCTGTGGGCTGGGGCAGATATTTCTGGGTTTTTTTTGCATAACCCTACTCACTAAAGATAAATATTATATCAAAAGCAAAGACATCCAAAGGAAATGAAATTTTTGAGTCTTGCCCCAGGCAGCCATGCCAACATTAATGAATAAAGGCTCTTACCTGGCAAGGGGCAGCCCAGGATCTCCAGCCTCATGCAGATGCTGCCCTCCTGGAACCAGGAGCGGGGGTTGACGCGGATGTAGCGCGCCACCAGCGGCTCCGGCAGCAGGTTCAGCACTGGGATCTCCTTCTCGCTGTTCCCTTCAAAGATCTGGGCAGGCCAGACAGGGCAGAGGGCAACGTCAGTGCTTCGAGCTGCCTCTTGGTGGTTTTGGTAACAGAAGAGCAAAGTCACCTTTCGGGTCCGGGCTGGCGGTGGCTCGAGCCAGAACTGCTCTTCGAGGATGGCAATCCCCCCCATCCCCCCTGGACAATTCTGCTTCTGTACCTTGGGATTTGCTCTCAGAATCAGTGGGGCCACTGGGAGATGCTGCCACTGATCAATCTGTGGCCAGCCCCTGCTTTCCCACCTCTGCTGCTCCTCATAAAACATGTTTCATTCTACTCACCACATCTCCAGATTCGTTTCTGACAGCAGTCCACGCGTGGCTGTCGTTGCTCACCAACACTCTGTAAGAGGTCACCCAGTTACTCCTTGAAAAAGAGAATAAATAAATTATTTTTTATAACTTAGAATGACTGCACATTATTTAATATAATCAAGCTTATAAGGCTGCTAGCAGTGGAAAGCCCATTTGGCAAAGTCATGCCAATCTGGATTCAACAGACTATTCAAAAAGCCTAGCACGCAGAAGCAAAATCCTGGTGAGATAATATTCTGGGGTTCCAGAGGTGGGGGACTTGCTGCTCTCCTCTCCTTTTATATGCAGAGTTTGGGATAAATGGCTTATCTGGAACAGATTTATGCAGTATTCAAAGATCATCTTTTCAGCTGCAGAACATTTATTAGTTCTGCTGTTATTATCAGAGAGGATGGGAAAAAAGTAATAAATCCTCATGGATAAAACATCTGTGAATTTCAACCAGCAAAATTTCCATTTCTTTCAATAGAAGAATAACTGGCACCTGCAGTTATTCTTGTATTTATTAGCAAGAGATAGGGACAGAGAGACAATTGATCACAGGACTACTGCACTCCTACAATATCCTGATCAATCCCCAATAGGCTGATTTTTCTAATGTTATCTGATTTACAGCAAAATCCCCTTTCACCTAAAAAAGTCAAATACTTCAGTTATGCCTCGTCTGGATCCATCTAAAGAAGAGTATGAGGAAATGTAAAATGTTGCATCCTACATGCTGGATTAAAGCTGTGGAGTTTCACACTGCTTGGGCATTACCTGTGGAAATGTGTGTGCAGGGATGGAGAAGGCTGCAGAAGGTAATGCCCAACTCTCCTCTCACAATGGTTACTCAGAAAGAGCAGCAGTGATTTATTTTTTTCCACTAACACCTGGTTTCAGTAGGCAGGGACTTGGAGGAGAGTTGTGGCTGGGAGGAACATTTGTACTGTGGAGTCAGCCCAGGATGATTAAATTCTGTATTTATGTGCAACCAGCAGGAGCTGGAGCTGCTCTTCTTCAGCACAGGTTCTTAGCTAAGCTCCAGTCCCACGTCTGGGAGTGAAACCAGGGTTAGCAGAGCTCTTGGCACTGGAGAGGAGAAAAGGGGCCTTTGGGGCAGGTATTGGAGAAGCAGCAGAGCATAAAAAATTGGAGATCAGGAGTACCTGGAAGGACGGACGCACCTAAGAACTCCCCCTTGTACTGCTCTGTACAAAGACAACTTTGATTTGTTTTGGTTTTTCTTTTAAAATCAACTAATAATAGAAAACTACCTATGAACACACACACACCCACACTGAACCCACTGTGCCTGTGTTTGTTGGACAAACCAGCCTTTATGTGCTCACCAAAGAGAGTCAGGCTTCTAATGAAGACCAAAAAGGGACAAGGATGGAACAAGAGTAAAACCATCAGCCCCAGTTCACCAAGCCTCGTACAAAACAGACAACTGAGCTTTTTTACACATCTAAAAACAAAGATGAGGCAAGTATTTAGTAGGATAAACTAATATTTAGTGAGGAATACTTCTGGACATTCTATATTAATGCCCCCAGAAGTGAAAAAAAAGAGATTTTGAAAAAGAAAAAAAGAAAAAACAACTGAACAAACCCAGCTCTGTTTTAGACACTAAACCAGTCCTTTGCAACTCTTTCACCAGCCTCCTTCAGTGAATAGATTTTGCCATTCATGTTAGATTAAATGGAAAAATCTTGACTATTGCCAAGCAGACAACTTTTTGTTATCGCAATGAAAAGAAGGGTACATCTATCACTTGTAATGCACACAACTTTAGTATTTGGTAAACAACTGTAACAAGTTAGCAGCACTCAGAAAATCCTAATTGTCTGCCTTTCAGTGGAAGGGCTCCTGGGGTAGGAGATTTACTGGAGAGCTGAGAAGTGCCGTGCTGGCGTCTCTAAAATTTGGCTGTAAAATGATAAATGACACACAGCAAAATAAACAGTGACTTCAGCATGCTGGATAAGTTTCTCCTGACTCTTGCAAAGAACTTTCTTCCCTCAGCTTCTCTGTATTCTTAAGTTGAAGAAAGGCTGATTTACTTCTGTCAAATAAAGGAGCTGACAAGGAGGAAGGAGAGGGACTTGTGACAAGGACATGGAGTGCCAGGACATGGGGGATGAAAGGAAGTAGGTTTGGATCAGATATTGGGAAGGAATTCTGGGTTGTGAAGGTGGGGAGGCCCTGGCACAGGGTGCCCATAGAAGCTGTGGCTGCCCCTGGATCTCTGGAGGTGTCCAAGGCCAGGCTGGATGGGACTTGGAGCAGCCTGGGACAGTGGAAGGTGTCCCTGCCCATGGCAGGGGGTGGAATGAGATGAGTTTTAAGGTCCCTTCCAGCCCAAACCATTCTATAAAATGGCCAACAGCAAAACTCTAAAAGGAGGAAAATAGCTCTTTCTGAATTACTAGAAAAAGATAAGCTTGAGAGCAAAACTCCTGGGTTTGAAGGAGGGTGCTGGTGTCAATGTACATATTCAATGCACATAAAATTATATTGGGATTTTTGTTGGGTTTTTTTTTTATTTCCTTGCTCATTTTGTTGGGGGTTTTGCATGGGCTTTGCATAATTGGTTTTTTTACTATTCTTGGCCATCTCTCAAAATGAGGCTAAACGACCAAAGGAAACAACGCCACAAACCAAATAACATCATTGCTTCTAAGTACTACAGAACTTTTTTCACTTCAACTGCACAGATCAGACTAGGAGGGCGAACACAACACATCCATATTCATTGCTCAACATCTGCAGAAGAAATTCAAACAGAGTACTAAAGTCACATAAAACCACGACAGCCGTGGACAGACTTTTGTAAGAAAATCATGGCACATATAGGATGTTTTAAAAGAACAAGCTTGCTTTACTGGCATGAGAAAATGTTGCTGTCACAGTAACATTTCTAAGCTGGGACTTTCATTTAACATATTTTGATTTTCTCACTCCCTGCCATTACCAAAGTTCAAACTTCTCCCAAAGGAAAACATATACAAGTAGTCCTGCACATTTTCCATCTTGAGTAGCAACAAGTAACGTGCTATGGAGAGGCAGAATGCAATTAAAATCCTAATGGGCTGCATCCAGTCTTGGACACTGGCAGGACAGAAGGACCTCAGAGGGTCATGGATGAGGTAAATCTGTGCAATGTATGAAGGTACACCCCACAGATTATTCATTGTGTTTGCCTGTAGGGAAGAAGCAGAATAAAAACATCACAGGGGATCAGATCCTTCTCCCGCTGGCATTACATGCAAAGCTGCCTCCAGGGGCTTAAATCCTTCCCCCTTTTCCCCCCAGTGCCATAATAAAACCAGCTTCTGATAATATTAAGAAGGCTCCTGTAAATTCAGACTCCCCTGAGAAATGGCACCTTCTCCCCAAAAGCCACATTCCCCACTCTGGGGAAGGGCAGCTCTGTGTGTGTTCTTGTGGTCAGAGGATGTGGAAAAAACCAGCAAAGCCTAATGCCCAGGGCTTTGGCTGCCTTCACATCCCAGGCACCTGCAGAGCTGCAGACCAGCACAGGAACATCCAGCTCACTGAATCTTCCCAAGAGCTGCAGTTTTCCCACCCGTGTGTGGCACGGGAGGGCTGCTAACCCCAGGAAGTAGCTGGATGTGTTGCACATGCTCCAGCCTGTTTCCTGGGATCCAGGAGTTCCATAAACACCTGATTTATTCATGCAGGCACAGAAATCTGAAGCTTTTTTGTGGCAATCCATCAGAGGAACACAGCAGCTAAAGCAAAGCCTTGTGCTAGGAGAAGTATTGGGGAATTTTGTCTGTGTGATTACCTGGTGACACCAAGATCCATCTCCTCGGGTTTGGGGTTTGCTGACAGGGATTTCTGCCACATCCAATCTTTTTGGGGCCCATCAGCACTGAACAATAAAGCTGTCTAAGGAAGGCTGAAAGAAAGCTGTAATGTTTTCCTAGACTCAGGATGTCCCTGCTGTTGTTTCAGAGTAGCTCTTCTGGTTTCACTCTACAAAATCTCCCAGGACCTCCCACTGCACTCCTAAGAGAAAAATACAGATATTTGCTGGGTTTACAGAGCTGAGGAGACAGGATTCCAGGGAAGCCCTAGGCCAGCATTCAAAGAAGAGTGCATTAATTTTCAAGCTCTTTCTTGGCAGAGGGCAAGGCGATACAGAAGCCACTGTGGGACAATCCAGGAGTGTTTGAGGTTACCCCCAGTTCATCACCCTCTGCCACAAAGTGCCACTTCTGCCTCACGAATTTCCTCCGAGCTGGAAAAAGGTCACAAGGTACAGATTTGATAGGGATCCTTTGGATTCAGGTGCATCCCCTTTAAATAATGTCTTTTAAAATTTATGGCAGCCTTATCTCTTCAGAGGCAGCCTATCTGAAAAATCTCAGTATCCACTGACCATATTAATCAATTCCTTTCAGAGGTAGTAAATGCAAAAATCAAAATATGATTCAAATTCACTTAATGTGGTGGATTTTTTAATTGTTACTAATGTACTGGCCTTAGACAAAGCTTATTTGAAGCTTCAATTTCAAATTCAGCTTCTTGTGATGCATGGAAATGTCCTGTTTTTCCATTTTCATCCAAAAAGAAAAGCTGAGGGATTAAATAACTTGCCCAGGGACAGAGAGAGTAAACCTGAATAAAAGCAGAGAACTAAAAGCAGATCTCCTGCAGCTTTGCCAGGTTCCTGTCCCAATAATCAGCTTTTCCTTATCTAACCACAGCATCAGGCTACTGAGCACAGGCAAGAAGAGCATGGGCAGCACCAGAACAAGAAAACATCTTCCAGCTGTGCCTTCCCTGACTCAATTTCCTGACTTTTCTTGCTGTCTGTTGGACCCGGGGCTGAATCCCAGCCCAGGAGAGCACACGGTGAGCGGGAAGCAGTGGAGGCACACCAGGCTTTCTCCTGCCCAGGCTCCAGCAGGCAGTGGATCAGCTGAGAATTGGGACTGTTTGGGTTTATTCTGTTGGAGCAGCACCTGTGCATGGAGTATTTTAAGGCCAGTCATGGAAATCATTCTCAATCAGGCAACAAGTGAAATAAATCTAACACTTCGATCCTCATCTCTGAGGATGCTTTTCCACATCAAGGAAGCCCCAGGTGATCTGAGGTAAGGCAGGTGATCTGAGGTGCTGGTGAGCAGAGGCTCAAGCCCAGGGTGGCAGAGATGGGTCACAAAGAAGACTGAAGGGATGGAGCACCTTCCTGTCTGGAAAGGAGAGAGCTGGGGTTGTTCAGCCTGGAGAAGGCTCTGGACTGGACCTTAGAGCAACTTCCAGGGCCTAAAGGGGCTCCAGGAGAGCTGGAGAGGGACTGGGGACAAGGGATGGAGGGACAGGACACAGGGAATGGCTCCCACTGCCAGAGGGCAGGGCTGGATGGGATATTGGGAATTAGGAATTGTTCCCTGGGAGGGTGGGAGGGGCTGGGATGGAATTCCCAGAGCAGCTGTGGCTGCCCCTGGGTCCCTGGCAGTGCCCAAGGCCAGGCTGGACACTGGGGCTTGGAGCACCCTGGGACAGTGGAAGGTGCCATGGCAGGGGGATTGGAACAGGATGACTTTTAATGTCCCTTCTAACCCCAACTATTCCATGATTCTCTGGCATTCTTGGAATGAGACCAGCAAACACCAGCAGAGCTCCTGTGAACAACAGACCTGGCTCCAACTGAGCATTTTATTCTTCTGCTGTCGGGCTAACCTGATTTATCTTCAATAGAAACCCCTAAAATTAATATAAAATAGAACCAGTCAGGCAAATAAATGTGTACCCAGCAATAATAAATAAATTGACATGCCAAAATACTTGATAAAGCAAAATCTCTATACCAAAAAAATGCAGGACAAGCCTTATACTAAATGATACTCATGCAACAGAATCAGCATGCTGGCAATTAAATGGCTTTCTACTTGAAAAATTAATTTGTACTCTCATGCAATTAAATGTAAAACCATTAATATTGATATTCTATAATAATATTTATGCTGATAAAATTTTAAATTACCCACTGCCAAACAGCTTGCAAATAAGCCAAGTCAAAAAATGCCCAGGCTAACCACAGGTAGCCCAGCAAGTTTTGCAAACTAATTAAAATAAATATGATTTAGGAGATGAAGATTGACTAGCCAGCAAGGGTATTTTTTTAATAATTGAAATCTTTGAATGTTTAATTTTCAAAATTGCTTCTAGCTGACTGAAATGGATGTACTGCTGTGAAATCCATCTCTTTGGAGGCCCTATGAAGAAAAGCTCAGAGCCAGAATTTCACTTGCTTGAACAGAATTCAGCACAGATTTTTCAAAGCTTTACTCAATAAACAGGAGTTGGGGTTGCAAATACCTTTCCAACCCAACATCTGCAGCCTACAGCCAGGTTTTTACAAGAATTTGATGACTTTCTAGAAAATCTGGTGCCAGCTGTGGACGTTTCTTTTTGCTGCTGTACATTCAGCCAGTAATGCCTGAAGGTGTCAGGGTCAGAGACATCCTCTGCCCCAAACATTTTGGTCTTACCACCCCTCATTTTGGGCCACTCTTTGCCACGAGATCTGCATGAGTTTGGAATTATTTCTGCAGCAGATCCTCTGTATCTGCTGAACACAACCAAGCTCTGATCCCTTTTCTTCTGAACCTCTTTTAGCGGCATTCTTAATTTTCCATTCTTTTTTGTGCCTGTGTCACCTTTGTAAATCAGTTGTGTATTTGAGGAGAAAAACCCAGACTTTACAGGCAATGCCTCGCTTCCTGAATGTTAAAATACAGGAAAATGAGAAGCCCTGAGAGTAACCAGCAAACAAACACTGCCACTGGTGTCCACAGCTGAGAGAATATTTACAGCAGTGCTGAAGGGTCTCACCCTCGGGCTACCAAGCCCACAGAGAGGTGGCCAAGTGCCACTCAGGGCGCGTGGAAGGGACACTGGTTTGGGAAGGGCACAGGTGGAGGGACAAGGAGCCTGATGAGCCCAGCATGGCCCCCACCCAACCATTCTCATTGCAGCAGGTCCTCGTGCACGTGCCAGGTGCACAAACACAGGCTGTGGAGAGCAGTGTGAGTAATCTGCTGCAGCAGGTGCCAAAATTCACCGAAGTCACCTTTTCCTAAAGGACTCGGCTCATTTGATTTCAAGTCCATCCCGTGGAGGTTAAAAAGCTTTTCTTCCTCTTCTGAGCATCCCCAGTGAGCCTGACTGTGCAGGGCAGGGTCTGTGCACTCCTGAGCACCCTTTGAGAGTGCAGAGTGAGCAGGAGCTGTCCCCGGGGGTGGCAGTGACCTGCTCCCTCCCAGTGAGTCACCGAGGCTCGGGCAGAGGATCCCCGTGACAAACCAGAGCCACAGCAGAACAGCATCAGCTCTGACATTTTCATCAAACAAACTTGTGAAAGCATGAATCTGTCCCTGGGTGTGCTGTCAGCACCCACCCACACAGGATCACCCGAGCTGGCCACTGAGGCAGCTCCCCAGAGCCGAGGGGAGGTGCGGAGTGCTCGTCAGGGTGACCAAGGCTGTGACAAAATCCTGGGCAGGGGACAAGAGCTGAGCTGGAAAATCAACAGGGCACAGGGACTGGAATGAAAGGAATAGATGGAGAGCCCTGGAGGTGCAGCTGCCAAAGGCTGGCTCATGAAAGCCCATGAGAAGGATTCACCAAGCCACAGTCAAGGGAAAATACAACTTATGAGGTAAACCCATCAAAACCATTAGTGTAACATGTAACTGCTGACATTGTTACCTCAGGGGAGCTTTTCCTGCAATGAGCTCAGGTTGTTCTGTAGCTCCCATCAATACACTTGATATGATTTCTATGGATTTGGAACAATTCACTCCATGAGGCTGACTTTGGGAAAGCTGTTATCATCTCTGCAGTCCTGTCACCCAATCAGGGCAAATAACAGTTTGCACTGATTTAATGCATCAGAATTACTCGAACTGCACACAGCAGCTGCTTGCTTTGTTACATGATCTGGATGAAACATCGAGACATGTCCACTGAACTTGTTGGAGTTTCACCAGGGTGTGTTTTCACAGCTCTGAAAGTCAGTGCCAGCTTTGTTGTACTTGTGAGCTGGACAGGGTTTAGGGTTTATTCTTCTCTGCTCTCACAAGCAGCACTGCACTGCTGAATTTTGACCCTTCATGTGTACAGTGCAAAATTCTCTTTTCTTAGATTGCAGTAACAGCTCAAAACACCTGTGAATATCCACTCCACCTTCTTGAATGCTACCACAGTGTCACTGGAAGGATTATCTCTGCTCTTTCTTCTGTTATTGTTGGAATACTGAAGATGCTCGTGTGATTATCTCTCCATGAAGCCAGTGTTACCACTGAGACATGACATTAGTACCAGGAATAGCTGAAAAGACCCTGCCAGTGTTGGACTTGATGACCTTAGAGGCATTTTCCAACCTTAATGATCCTGTAGCTCTGATTTTTACTGCCTTGCAGACAAGGAAGTTACCCCCTTGCCATGGAAACTGCCTAAAAAACAAATCTGAGCTTCTGAGAAACTTCCAGTAAGTGCAGCAATAAGTTGAAATGTGGGGCAACACGTTCATTTTGTGACTAAAGAGCAGAATGCTGTACCACTGAAATTAGAAGCAAGCAAGCAAATTGCACTGACCTAAATTTATCCTCAACTGTATCTCTGGAAGGCACCCAGCTTGTTACAGACCTACAATTCCCCCAGGACAGTTTGTCAAAAGGGCTGCTGGGGCACCATGAAGAGCCACACTGCACACAGGGAAGGCTGAGATCGAGGGTGCACGACCAAAAAAATCGCAAAATCATTCCCCTATTCAATCACAAGAATCTTGTCTGTAGCAAAAGCATGATCAGACACAAAATCCAATCTGCTGGATATTTATTATTTGCTATCCCTACAGAGCAGCACAGGGAAATCAAACAAGTGACACAGTAGGGAGTGTGCAATGCTGCCTGCACCAGCTGCTGGTTAAATGTTTCTTCAGCACTGATGAAAATCAGTGACCAGCTTAAAAGGGTGTCAGTTTAGAACCAGGCAATACATGAAAGTCATTCCTGCCAGCCAGCAGCACCACTGATTTGGTGTCTCCTCAAACCTTTTAAGAGCTATTGCAATTTTGGAAGGCACAGGGAATAACCTCTACCCGAATCAGACTTGAAAAATTAAAATGCTCCCCCTACATTTTTTTTTTCCCTAAAGACAAATATCTTGCATAAAAGTAAAAAATCTTCAATATTTTTATGAAGCTGAAAAGTCTTAAAAAGAACATGCTTGAAAGTAAGTCTATTTTGATTTTTCTCTAAAAATTTCATCGTTTTGCTGCGGAATTCCAACTTTCTGCACAGATCATTTCATCCATGTTTTTTCTTACTGTTGTCATTTTGTCATTCCATGATGTGCAGTGATAGTTCACAATTTTCCATGACTGAAAGGTTAATTTTTAGAAAATACATCTCACTGCAACACTGCATCCTCTCCTGAAAACCAGAACACCCTCTGCATTCACACAGCCTGGAGCTTTATATTACTGTCAGCACACACTGACTCTATTTTGACATGTGGGTTTTCTCTTGATACAAAAGATGATTCTGAATTATCAGAAGAGAGTTTGGTTTGTGGCAAACAAGTTTACTCTGTTTTTCAAATTCCTGCCAAACTGCTAAGAGTGATTAATAGTTTCTTCCCCTCTGTCAAGAGAGTGCATATTTTAAACCACCACATCATTGCTTTAAATCCCTGGCACAATTCCACAGTGATGCTTCCAGTGTCCCACTCTACAGCCTTGAACAGTTCTTTAAAGATATTTGGTTCCTAAAACTGGAAGATGTATTGGCAGCAATATGGAGAATTACATATATTATTTCTCCCCCAAAGCAACAGATACTCTGCTCACTTTCAAGGCATTGGGTTTTATTCTTATTAACCAGCACTTGTGGCACTCCTGATTTTTGGATATCTTCAGTGTAAAAAATCAAAAAGAAGTCCTGGTTCTTGCAGCTGGGCTCCACTTTTTCTGTGAAATTCATCATCTGCAGATCTTCTGGATGATCTAAGCAGATTTGCCCATTTATGGTGGCAAAAGAACACTTTTCCATGATCTCAGGTTTCCCAGGAAGGACTGAGGTGCCTGAACACCAACAGCCCTCGAGCCCACGTGCTTGCTTTGACTGGTAAAAGGAAGGACTCCTCAAATCCAGGATTTTTTTTTTTTCAAAGCCTGTTTTTGCTTGTTACAGGCTTAAAAAAAAAAAAGAGGAGAAAGATTTGATTCACGGAATTCACAGCCAAGCAAAAAATTTGACTCAGAAGTGCTTTTCCTGAAAAAGGAAATGATTAAACAACCCAAGTATTCATTACAAACCAGGCTCAGTTTCCTTCTCTCCCATCGGGTCATCTGTGCTTTCAAGAGCTGCTTCTGCAACTCGGCCTCTTCCTCCTCAAGGCTCTCCTGTCTCAAGCCTGGGATGGACAAGAGGAGCCACAATCCACCAGAGGAGGCAGGCAGGGAATAGCAGGAGAGGAAGGACTGAGGAGAAGCAGCTCCTGCCAGTGCACAGGAAATGGAAACCCAAAAAAAGCATTTTTGTGCTCTTTGCGCTGTGTGAAGTGTAACCTTCAGTTCACCATTGCACAGAAAGCCCAAAAAAACCCCCATGAGCAAAGCTGCACGTGAGCAGCTCGTGTCTGGTTGGGGTGGTCATGAACAAAGCCAGGCTGCAGGTGCCAGAGCTGCTCCAAAGGAGGACAAGGAGGAGTCCAGCACCAGGAAAAGAGCTCTGGCTGCAGCACCACGCACAGGAGAGCACGGCCAGACTGCTGTGAACTCCAGTGCTGCAGCCTTGCAGTGAAGGGCAACGATGTTTGACAGAGGATGCAGCAGGGTGTCCTTGCCTGCCCTCCCCTGGCATTTTAAATGTCCTCATTAAGTCAGCAGCAGGAAATTACAGGGACCAGGACAGGTAAAAATCTGATCTAGGCAGATCTTCCAGTGAAGTACGGGGTTTTTTTTTCATTTTGTAAAGATTCTTGTTCAATAAAAAGAGTTGGTTTGCTGGTTCTTTATCCCAGTGTCGTGGAATCACAGAGTGCTTTAGGTTGGAAGGGACCTTAAAGACCATCCCATTCCACCCCCCAGCCATGGGCAGGGACACCTTCCACTGTCCCAGGCTGCTCCAGCCCCAGTGTCCAGCCTGGCCTTGGGCACTGCCAGGGATCCAGGGGCAGCCACAGCTGCTCTGGGCACCTGTGCCAGGGCCTGCCCACCCTCACAGGGAAGAATTTCTTCCCAATATCTAATACAAGCCTGCCCTCCTTCAGTGCCTTGAGTTTTTATTTTTAAAATATAAAGCTGGGAAAGTCTCCAAGGCTTTGGACTAAATAAAAATCTTACCTCGGCTCCCCTGCTTGGCAGGCTTTCACTTCTAACACAGCACAGATCAGAGAGGTGGTTTTTTGGCTCTCCTGCCTACAATAGGATTATTCTCCAGCATATGTTTCAGCCATGAAAGCACTCTCTTCTTGTCACACAGCCTCATCAAGCTGGGAAGGTGCCTCAGGTAACAGAAGGGCATCTTTTGGTACAAACTTTCACATCAAAAATGATTGTTTGTGATATGGAGATTATCCATATCCATGTAAAGTGCCACAAGTGCTGGTTAATAAGAATAAAACCCAATGCCTTGAAAGTGAGCAGAGTATCTGTTGCTTTGGGGGAGAAGTAATATATGTAATTCTCCATTACATATATTAATATATGTAATTCTCCAGCAGCTGAGGGTGAGGGAAGGAAGCTGATGAGTCTCCTTTGCTTTCTGAGCAAAAGGAGCCTGCCCACCCCAAACCAAGTCCTACCCCACTCTTTTTCTGTCCCTTCCTGGGACTGTTTGTCCCCACTCCCCTGCTCCTTCCCTGGGGCACAGGTCAGTCCCACAGGAGGTGTTTTCAGGAGATTTTAACCTGCCCCATGGCACAGCTGGGCCTGTTGAAACCATCTTTGCTCCCATCAGGCAGAAATGTGCCTGTTTCTCCTCAAATCTGAGTGGTAACCCAGGAGGAGCCTGGACCTGCTCTGCCAGCACCAATCCTGCTCTTCCTGCAGACCCTCAGGGGTCTCCCCACCAATTTTTTATGGGGAAAGAGGGCAAAACCAAAATTCCCTGCCCATGGCAGGGCAGTTGGAACTCAATGGTCTTTAAGGCTCCTTCCAACCCAAACCTTTCTGTGATTTGATGTTTCTGTGGTTCAAAAAAAAACCCCAAACCCTAAGATGACTGTGAATACCAGCTATAAATAGAGTGTCAAGATCTGCTGTAAACTCCTAACAGAGCTGAACTAAAAATAGAAGCATGACAGGATGAAGCAGTGCAGCTCTGGCGTTGAGAGGAACAGCAATGTCAAGAGGATGAATAAAGAAAAGAGTAAGGCTTTGCTACAGTAATTATCTACCTACCACAGAACAATGTGGAATAAATATAGAAACCTTATTGCCAAATAAGCACCTGCTCCCACAACCATGTTAAAAGAAATTAAACAAAAAAAACCCACAGAAAATTAAACTTTCGAAGGAAAAATATTCTTTTTCTAAGATATAGTGACATTTTTTCTCTGGTTTACCTCCAATTAAATGTCACATTCGTTTTCTAAGGGGGAGTTCTGAGCAGAATGGATCTGTCAGAGTGGTTGTGCATCTCCTGCATACTTGTGCAAAAGGTGCAGCAGCACAAGTGGAATTATCTGCTCACATAAAGCTGTGAGACTCAGTGACAAATTGAAAGGCCAAACAAACACGTAAAGAGCAGGAAAAAACCCCAAATCCTCACCTCCAGCTCCAGTTCCTGCCATCTGATTGCTGCATCCCTCATACACTCCACAACAGTCCCAGAGGAGTAAATGCAGACAAATCTGGGCAAAACACTTATTTCTCAGTGCCATGAGACATTCTCTAGCACAAGCAGTGGCCAAAAAGCTCAAAAATAGTATATTTTTTTATATATATACAATGTATATATTTGAATAATTACATACAGATATGCAATTAAGTCATATTTTAAATAAAATTATAATATATATAATATATATAATACATGTGTAAATATATATATTTACTATACTATATACTAGTACTATAAAGTACTATAAAGTACTATATATATATTTACTATACTATATACTAGTACCATAAAGTTTGTTTTATCTGCTCACATAAAAATCATGTTGTTTTGGAATTACAGTGATTACCTGGTGATTACCTAACGATTAAGACATCTCAAAGAGGCATGGTTATTCAAAACTAAATTTAAAAGATCCCTGAAACTATAACCTAAGCTAGTCAAGTTAAATATTGGAGAAGAATGGGGAAGTTTAACACAAGCAAATATGACAAGGTGAGTGTAAAGGCCCAGATGTAGATCATGACTACAGAAGTTTGCCCCCCTTAAACTTCTGTTTTATGCCATATATAATGACTTTGCCTTTTACTGTTGCCCCATTCAATTACTCGATAAGGCTCCTTATTTCCAATCTTTCTGGATTTTTTTTTTTTTTTTTTCCTTGAAGAGCCAAAGCACATCAGGACCTGAATTCCTTGGTGTGAAAACTCAGAATCCCATGGAGAGAAGTCAGTGTGTACTTACGACCAGAGGGAGTTTCTTCCCTGTGTGATGACTCCAGTGAATTTTGTCAGCCTTCGAGCATCGACTTCAATCCACTGGTAGGGGTCATTTCTTCCTGCACACCAAGCACCATCATAAAAATCATTTTCGTTAACACCTGCCTGAAAAGAAGGCAAAGCTGACCATAAATCAGAGCTAAGAAACTGAAGGTCTTTCATGGGAAAAAGAAAGGAACACATCATTCATCCCCCCTCACTCCTCTGGCAACACTTTAAGACCCTTGAGGCCCTCACCAAAATATTTCCTTACTCAAGGAAATTCTGGGAAGTCCCTTTGGAAACTAAGAATGTTTACATATAAATTTAAGTTGGAAAAGATAAGCAGAGATTCAGTCTGTTCCTGTGGCCTGATAGAGCCACAGATCCAGAACAAATTATCCACACGGTCTGCAGAGTTTGGAAAGTCCTAAAAAGCCAGCTCCAGCCCATGTAGATAATGGTCAGTGATTAGAAAATCTTGTTTTCCCTGGAAGCAGCAAAGCAGAGGGCAGGGCATGAGGAAACAGGAACACTACTTCCCACCAGAACCAGAATTACTCATTTTCATAGCAAGGGTGGCAAAGGTTAAAAATTCAGGAATGTCTGGCTGTTCCCCAACTTGAGCACCAATCTGTATCCCAATTTCTGCTGGGAAACCCACCACAAACAGCCTTCCCAGCATTTTCAAAGAAATAGCTGAAGGTATTTTGGGTAAGCTGTTTTCCAAATAAATCTGAACTAGAATTTAATGAAACACAGCATCTGAAGCTTTCAGAGATTTATTTTCCTTCTAAAGCCCAGGAAATGTTTGGCACCAAGCTGGATACTGCCATAAAGAGCACAGAAGCTTTGCCATGTGATCCTCTGAGGCTCCCTGTATTTTTGTGGTATTTCATCTGTGGTTTATGTGGATTCATCACTGCCATCCGTGCAATTCCAAGAATGGATATCGTTAAATATTTCCCAAATGAAAATGAAGAGGTTTGCAGTCCTTTTCTGCCCAAATGGGTGGCTCTAACTCACAGAGGATGCAGTGGTTAATCCCTTTTGCCAGTATGGCTCTGATGGCATCTAAAGGAAGTGCTGCAAAACACAAGACACTGATTCAATTCCTAAAACCTCTCATTTTCTCATTTTCATTCAGGTCTGAGATAAGGCAGCTTAAAATTTGTTTTCCTACATCTACCAAAATTAAATTAAGCCCCCTACTTCTATGCATTAGCTCTGATATTTTAAGGAGAAATTTGTATAAAAGTCAAAGAAAAAAAACACAGAGAAAAAGCCTATTAACAACAGGAGCTAAATTCTTCAAGGAGAGCAGAACAATGGGAAAACAAGAGAACACAAACGTGGTCACTGACCTGAGTTACAACCCCTCCCAAGGAAAGGTTTCAATGCATTTTAAAATAAGATGGAATTTGAAGTAGCCCGAGGCTTTAAAACCTTGCCAGGAAGTGTTAAGATCTACAGAGCACCTTGAACCAGGCTCCTGCTAATCCCCTGCACACGGGGGAAATTCCACCCGTTCCTGCAGAACCAGTCCCCCATCTCCCAACCCCTGGTCCTTCCTAAGCTGAGGATATTTCCCATTGGTGTGATGCTCATCAGGGAATTGACCTCTCCTCCACATTGCAATGAGAAGTGGAAAGCAGAAGAAAAAAGTATGGAAAAAGTGTTTATTGAAATAAAAAACCCCTCCCACCTAAATTAGGTTCTTGAGTGTCCATGGTTTCAGCTGGGTTTAAATAAAGTTAAGCTTAAGTTGCACATCAAATATGGGGAATCTTAGTTATCCACAGCTTAAAATACTCTGGCCTTAAATAGAGGCAAAGACACCATAAAAAAAATTAAAAATAAAAACACCATGCTGCTACTTCTCCCTGCTCTCTTATTTTCTGATATCAGCTTCTCTGAAGCTAAAAAAAAAAAAAGTTTTTTACTGGGTAAAAAGAAGCAGGTGTCTGTGTCTACTCAGCACAAAATACTACGTGAAAAAGAGGAGTTTAATCAATGAGAAGTTCTTTTTAGAAATGTTTCTGAAGAAAAAAAAAATCAATAAATTTATGCTGCAATTTCTCGTCTATATTTTTTTCTGAAGGTGCTTTATTTCCCTATGGCCACTTCAAAAAATTGTTTCTATAAAATAAAAACTTATAGACTCAATCAAGTATTTAGTAATTAGAATTCCTATTAAATTTCTTTGGAAAAATGATCTTTCTNGTGGGTAAAAAGAAGCAGGTGTCTGTGTCTACTCAGCACAAAATACTACGTGAAAAAGAGGAGTTTAATCAATGAGAAGTTCTTTTTAGAAATGTTTCTGAAGAAAAAAAAAATCAATAAATTTATGCTGCAATTTCTCTTCTCTAGCTTCAAGTCTATATTTTTTTCTGAAGGTGCTTTATTTCCCTATGGCCACTTCAAAAAATTGTTTCTATAAAATAAAAACTTATAGACTCAATCAAGTATTTAGTAATTAGAATTCCTATTAAATTTCTTTGGAAAAATGATCTTTCTTGAGAGATGGGTACAGTTATCACCAAGTATTCTATCAAATAATACAGATCAAGATACCTTTCCTCAGTAAGGTGTTTACTTGAATTTTAAAAATCCATATTGGATTGCTGGAAAAAGCAGATTCAAGTTATGTCATGGGTGCTAAAAGTATCTTCATAAGCAGGAGACTGCAGGAGCTAATGAAAATTGGAAGCCAGGGCTAAGTCTTGAGCAAATCCTTTTTCCCTTCACAGAATATTCAAGAATAACTCCAAGTTTAACCCAGTTTGTGTTTCACTTGCAGCCAAATGCAAAAATATTTCTCAATATGCAGTGTCTTATGAAAGAAAAAAAACCCTTTTGGATAGAGGAAAAGAGACTTTTTTCTGTCACTCACAAAAAAGTTATTCCCAACTGTGAAAGCTGAAAATTGTAATTCAGCTAAACCAAATCAGCTGCTTATTAGGTATCCAGAAAATAAGATGAAGGTTACAAATTCCTTTACGAATAATATGACTTTGCATTTTAATTCATGTTTCTCTTCCAAACTAGATGTGTGCAAGGCAGAATAAAAACTTTCTCATAATATCAGTGTTCTAAAAGCCTTATTCTATAATGAGGAGAAAGATGATACTACCAAAATGTATTCAAATAAAGAGAGAAATTCCAGTCTTCTGCCTCAAATCAGCTGGAGCAGCAGTAAAAATACAGTAAATATCAAACCACCTCCGCTTAAATTCTTTTCCATTCCCAGCAGGATGATAAAAAAAATTATTTTACCATAGGAAGTTTGGGAGGGGGAAAAAAAAAAGCATTACTCATCACAGGTATTTATAGCAACCACTGCCAGTAGGGAAGAACTAAAACACACAGGCTGCGAGTAAATCTTCAATAATTTTATCTTTTCCTTGTGATTTGATAATGCAGCTTTTCAAAGGGAACAAAAACCTGGAAGGACAATCATGGAACCATGGACTGGTTTGGGTTGGAAGGGACCTTAGAGCCCATCTTGTCCCACCCCAGCCATGGCAGGGACACCTTCCACTGTCCCAGGCTGCTCCAGCCCCAGTGTCCAGCCTGGCCTTGGGCACTGCCAGAGATCCAGGGGCAGCCCCAGCTGCTCTGTGCCCTGTGCCAGGGCCTGCCCACCCTCACAGGGAACAATTCCTAATTCCCAATATCCCATCCATCCCTGCCCTCTGGCAGTGGGAGCCATTCCCTGGGTCCTGTCCTTCCATCCCTTGTCCCAAGAACCTCTCCAGCTCTCCTGGAGCCCCTTTAGGCACAGGGAAGTCTCCTTTATACACAAATGCACGTTTGCTTTACTTGGTTAATCTTCAGTGTTTGGATTTCTCCAATCAGGAAAATGAGGAAGGGAAAGAAACACAGTTTGACAAATTATTCACTTTTCAACCACTCTTAATTATCATATAAGTGACAAATACTAATGAATTTTATCCCCGAAGGCAGAGAGCCTCAATTAATATCATTTTATGCTATGATTTCTCTTGGTGATGTTAAATTACTCCTGGTTGTGCCACTATTGCAGTTAGAGCTCCAAAATATGGGGCTCTACTAATGTGGCTGGTGCCCTTGAGAAATCCCACCTTACTCCCCACATCCAGGCAGGACTGGGAGGAAAATCAGGTCCCACACAATTCAAGGGCACAAGAGAAGCAGATCCTGCAAAGTCTTACCCAGTTCTAAGCCTGTCCTTCTCTGGAATAAAGCACACACCAACAGATTCATTTCATGTGCTTCAGATAAGCTAAACAGGAAAAAGGAAAAAAACAGAACAAACCCTGAAAGGCTTTGGAACAACTTAATTATTCTGCAAATTCTCTGCCAGTTACCTGGGGCGAGCCCTGAGCCTCTCAGCTGACTTTGCATCAGATGATGAGGTCTGTCAGGGAGAGGATTTTGTATTATTTTGGGGGGGACACCACAGAACGTTGTGACAGCTCCGTGGTGATACCCAGATCACTGGACGAGGGCAGCAGCCCATAAAATTTCTTGTCACCACACCCACAGCACAACACGTTCACAGAATTCCAGGGGCACATCAGTGTCTCTGAGCTGGGCCAAGTGTTTTCCTTCATGTACAGTTCTGAACAGCAGGAAAACACAGCAGCTGAAATCTCAGTGCCTTTAGCCTTTCCCAGCACGCTGCAACCTCCTGTGCTGAGCAGCAAAGAGAAATCACCAGGGACCTCATTACCCACCTGACACATCAGCCACCTGCAGGACCCGTCCCTGGCTAGAAGGAAATTCCCTCTAAATAGAACTGAAATTCAGAAATCTCCATGCAGAGTAAAATGAAACCCCAGCGACAGGGGCCTGCAGATTCTAGGTTTAGAAAAGTTTTAGTGCTATTCATTTTTAACTAAGCCCAAAGAAAACTGTTTTTAAAGAAAAGCAAAGGCAAGCCCAATTTTTTAACAGTGGTAGCAAACCTATAGGGTGAGGGGGTTTAGGGAATTACTGTATCTATAGTTTCAGTAGGGGTAAAAAAAAAAAATTGGTCTAATCCAAGCTTTGGGAAATTTCAGGAAGAGCTGAGTGGCATTTTACTTCTGCTTTGCTTCCCAGTAAAAGACTGTGCCCTTGGAGATTATATTTAGAGGAAACGTCAGCCATTGGTAACATTCTATTTATTATATATATATTATATATTTATTTATCACCTCTCTATTTATTTTAACACACTACTGGTGATGACAGGACTGGATGGACTCCTGGTCTAAACCAGTCTGGTCTTGTGTTTAAATAAATTAAACTTCAACAGGATGAAAAATAAGTATGAAAAATAAGTAGCCAGAACCAAGAGAACTCAGAGGTTTGCATCCCAGTCCTTGGTTTTATGCCATTATATAAACAAGACTGTAATAAAATAACTAAGCATTCCTCTAGAACCCTCCTGAATATCATCTGCATTCTATTTTTGTGATCATGAAGGGTTTTTTCCTCGCAGAAAATGTCAAGTAAAGAAGCAAACTCCCTCAGCGGGCTCTCAAAAGACAGTAAATATGAAGGCTGCAGGTGGGACCTCGCCTTGCACACAACCCCATGTACCTGCCCACTGGGTTGGAAAGGGAGAGCCCATTCCCACCTCTGTGCTGGCTTTTCCAAAGTGTTTCCTCAGCTTTCTGACCGACTTTAATACATTAAAACACTGGAAAAAAGATTAGGGGGGATATGTAGGTATTTTCCCCAGAGAGGAGCTCAGAGAGGTGTTTGTGCAGAGGCACAGTGGGATTTTAACCAAGGGTGATGCCTGCTCCAGAGGGAACCATGTGCAATGGCACTGCTGATTAGAGCTCATCCCTCCCAGTCCCAGCCTTAGCCCCATAAGCATCAAACCCCTTCATCTGGGGGGAAACACAAATGGAGGGGTCTAACAGTGAAAAATAACAAATGAAATAAGCTTCAGAGATCTTTCACTCTTGGCTCAGTGCTGACATCCTGTTTGTGACTTTAGGTGCTGTGCTTTATCATGCAAAGTAACATTTTTAGTCTGGACAGACTGTAATTCAGAGAATGGCCCTAATAATAAAGTGGGAAACAGAAACAGGAGAAATGGGAAAATGGCATTTGGTCCTGCAAAGCACCTAAACACATTTTTAATCTTAAATAAAAGAAGCTAAACAGGATTGTATGTTCAAGAGTTCTGAACTGAAGCAGTTTTTGGATGGTATAATCACTGCTTCTGAAAAAAAACTGCCTTAGGGAAAGGGTTTCACTTGAAACCTCACGTTCAATTAACCACTGTCATTAACTACAGGCAAACAACAAAGGAAAAAGCAACTTGCTGTGAGAGTTCCTTGCAGGCTGATTGTGAAGGGAGCTGGGAAGGGAGCTGCCTCCACCTCTGCTAGCTCACAGAGTCTGTCTGGATTTGCACACCAAGTTTGGAGGTTTTCCTGCCTACCTAGGAAGGATACCTATCTAACCTAGGTTATCCATCAAACCTCCTCCCTTCTACAACCTCAGTGCTTCCCCTTCATTTGAATTACATGAGCTGGCAAAGCAGTCAGAACCAATAACTATCCACTGGTTCTCTTTATGCAGCAGCACAACCTGGAGCCATCCTCCCACTCAGGAGAAAAGCTGATGTTACCTGAATATTGAGCCTTCCTCGGTGGGCCCCGAGGCCGTAGCGCTTTGCTGTGGAGGCATGGAGCTGGAAGTCAGTAATTTTTAATGTCTCTAGACCAAGTGGAGGGCAATCTACAAAACAAAAGATTGATTAAATTTTAATTACACAGGAAAAAAAGAAAAATACAACAACAAAACAACAAAACAGCGCAAAACAAACAAGTATTCAACGTTTCTGGATTTCGGCAGTGCCAAGCTGGCTGGGGTCCTGCCTGGGATAAACGAGCAGAGCAGTGCTGAGGTCAATGAGAAATGGCAGCTCTCAGAAAATCAATGGGGCAGTGCAGATTTACACCGTTCTCAGGGGCTCAGATGGTTGTTACTGCTTGCTCTGTGCTTCAGTTTTTCACAGATATGCACAGTATTTCCTGTCAAGTGCTTTTCAGTACAAAACACCAGTAAAAACGCCCTTTTTCTTTTTCTTTTTGGTGTTTTCTTTTTCATCTCTTGCTTGGATTTTTTTTTTCCCCCTCCCTGTACTCATTCCAAGCTACTGTATGAAATTATGTTTCTAATTAAAATCTCTTCTGGAAACTTCACTCAGAGTTCCTCCCATTGCACAATAGCATCTGTTCCAGAGGTCTGGGAGCCCAGAGAGAGCTGAGCTCTGCAGAGGTGGTGATTAAGCACAAACAGAGCAATTTTGAACCAAGGACCATCTCTCTAAGCCCCAAATTCTGAACATCCTTGAGGACAGAAAAGCAAATGCCATTACTTCAGCAAAGCAGTGCTTGGAGCTCTGGCTTTGGAAGATAAGAGGTTGGAAAAAATCAGTTTTGTGATTATCAGACAAACGTTTGACTTTTTAATCACTCACCAAAATGTCACGAGGTTATCAAAATATGAAAGAATCATTTATGTTGGGAAAGCCCTCGGAAATCATCAAGTCCAGCCATTCTCCCAGCACTGCCATGTTCACCACTATTGTCCCCAAGTGCCACATCCACATCTTTGTTAAATCCCTCCAGGGATGGGGACTCAGCCTTGCACAGTGGGAATGTACCTGAGAATCTCATCCTGGTTGTATTTAACTTTCAGGTGCAGTTTTGCATTATTAGGCACGAACTGGCAAGACGTGAGATTTCCCAGACTCCCCCTTAGCTCACAGACAACTAAAATCCCTCAGGAAAAATGTTACAGGCTGTCAATTCCTGCTGCTGTTTCTCTGGTCATCCTTGGGAAGTTCTTACACAAATCCAGGGCCAAATGTCTCCTTCAGAAGTAGTACAGGCAAAAGCTAAAAATTAATGTATTTTCTAAAGTACCAACAGTGATCTTAGTCTTACATAAGAGCTGAAATGTAGACAGCTCCTCATTTCAAAGAGCTTTCAATTCAATTATCCAAAACAGAGAAGAAACAGGATGTGCAATGAAAGCCAGAGGAAGGAATAGCTGGGAGGATTTTGGTTTGATTGTCTGATTGCTTTAATTTCATTTCCTTATAGAGTGTTGCATCTTTCATCATACTCCAACTGGAAGAAGTCTCGGGCTCTGACAGATCTCTGCTGGGAATAAATTACATTGCTGGGAACTGCCTGTGTTTTTTAACAAGTTTGGTCCCCAAGACAGGTTTGGGAATCAATCTCATGGTGCAGTCCTGAGAATGCTCTGGCACTTTGGTGTATATTCCTCTGTGAACAACCTCAAATTCCCCACTCCCAAAAGTTACCCAGAACTACCTGTGCCAGTTCTGAGCTGAAAATAAAGGCCAGCTGAAAAATAAAAGCAAGCTGGTTTTGCATGCTCAGTTCATAAAATATCATTTAATTCAGTGTTTATGCTGCTCCTACCAAAGCCAAGGGGCAATCTACAGGTACTGCTGGGAGTTATAAAATAAAAGTTGGAAAGTCTCTGTGTTTCACATCCAGTTCTCTGCTGCCAAACTGCAGCAAAGGTTCATGGAGCTACCCCACATGTTACATCCCTGCTCCATGGGATGCACAGGCACAGTCCCTATCCACCACTGCTCTCAGCTGTGCAAAGCCCTGTTTTGATGAAACCTGTAAGAAATGCACTATTTTTGAGCCTGGCAGCTGCCTGTCAGAGCAGGCTGAGGTTCCCTGCAGTGACATTCACCTGACCGTGCAGGTATGAGAAGTGGGTTTAGTTTTATTCAGAATGAAATGTTATTAATTCACTAATTTATTGATTATAAAGCTGCAGAATTCCTGGGTTGCCTGTGGATTTAGGCTGCAAGATGGGTATTTTCAAGCTGAAAAAAATTCCCAGAGTGTTTTGGTGTTTATCTCTGTTTCTAGAGAAATTGAAGCTTAATAATAAATGTTCATATGGCTCTCAGAGGAACGTGCTTGGCTGCTCTTTATTTTTCAAGGATTAATTACTTGCGTTGTCTGTGGATGCACCAGATTACCAGGCCAATATCAGGAAATGCTCAGTTTAGCAGGAGCTGTCAATGAAACCAAGACTGGGCTGTGGGAGCAGGCAGGGACCACCCCAGGCAGAGCAGGTGACTGATGAAAACCCTGCAATGCATTGTCCACAACACTCCTTCCCCAGACTGCTCAAGCCTTACAATACTCCACGTGAAATCATGAGGATCTTTACCATCAATTCAATGGTATCCTGGAATTTATTTTTACAGTTATCCATATAAATTAGTAGGAGAACACCTGCTTTCTCTAGACTTTAGGCTGACACTTCACTAACTAACCAAATCAATATTTTTTTTTTTCTTTTATCTTGGTAAGAAAAAAACTGAATATTTTGCTCCAATACTTGACTGAAAATGAATGAAAAGACTTTATTCCACTGTTGGGTCCTGTCTCTCCAGTGGACATCCCAAACTGGGAGCAGAGCAGCAGGATTTGCATTGGAAGACCTTTAGATATTTCCATCTGTGTAACCCTGCATGGGGATGATATTCTTGGAATCATCAAGACTATTCTTTGCAGCAGCTTGGATGTATGGGATTCATGCAGTTCTCCACAAGAGAAGACTTTTGATTTTGCTTTAAAATAAAGTTATGCCTTCTATTTATAGCCACAATATTTGAATATTGACACTTTAGGAATATAAATGTTTTCCAGATGCATACAAATTCCAACACCATGAAAGGGATGAAAAGAGGAGAATGTAGACCAAAACAACAATTTGTAATGTACAGAGGTGGTGGGGACAAATTTTTCAATGTAGCCTCTTCTGATTACCTCAAATTTACTCATGATAATACAACAAAATCCACCTGAAGTTGCCTTATCACTACTGAGAAAAGAAATCCTGAGTCATACTGAGAACTTAATTTTGGATAAGTTATTTTGCTGGGGTGTGTGTCCCCTGCTTCTTAAAGCTACTGGAGATAACCAGGACAGCCTGGTTTTGAAAAACATACGGGAAAAGAAACTGATCTATGGCATTCATAAAAACTTTACTTTTTAAAGCATTGCTTTAATACATTTTCTTTAGCTTGAAGAAATATTTCATGAAACAATGAAAATTGCCACCCAATCAGTAGGGCTGTCTTAATGATTTTGTACTCTCTGTGCCAGTTTGAGAAAACCTTGGGGAAGCTACAGAAATTGGACAGCTGGGATGACCAGAGATTGTGTGAATTTATTGCATAATGGATTCAGCTGGAAATGACCCAATTATTTGGTTGTTTCTTTAACCAGCTGAAAATTTAATCATCATAAAACACAGGGAATTCAACTGTGGCTTTGAGACATTGAAACACATATCCTGTGTACATAAGAACCTACTAAAGAAATGTACCTACAGCATTTCTGAAAGAAGACAAAAAGCAAACATTAAGCTTGAAGGTGCAGGGAAGGGGCTGTTGTGGGCATTTCTTCCTTCCTGGCCCATATTCAGCCATGATTTTGTGTGTAATGTGCAGCCATGGATAGATATTCACTTTGGAAATGGCCATTAATAAGATATCTGGATCAAATGAATTAATTGCAGGGGGTAAAAAGAGACAGGGCTTGGATTCAGAGTTAATAACATTTGTGTGTGGAAGTGTGTTCGTGTGAGGGTTTCAGTCCAGAACAGCTTTCCTACAGCAGTGCTAAATGGCCACATCTCAGTGTCCATTGCTGGCAGTTGTTCTTCCCCAGGAGTCCCAGCCAGGCCACCAAGGCAGTTCTGGTACCTGGGCCCTGTGGGAAACCCCCTGTCCCTGAAAATCAGCAGGAGAAGCACTCAGGAATCAGCCCAGTCTCCACCTCATCTCCTGAAATCTGAATTTACCCCTCAGTCCAGGTTTGCCTACAGCAGAGCAGTACCTGACTGTGCAGCTGAGCTCCCTCCTCCAGCCGTGAGGGGCTCCCTCTGCAATCCCAGCACGTGTGGGGATATTTGGAAGCAGTTTCATCCTCATCATGGCTTTGTCCTATTCCTACAGCATCTTCAACTGAAGCTCTGGTCAAAACCCCACCTATTGCAGAGCCAGCGTGGTTTCCCTCACTCCTGCAGTATAATTACAGCTCCTGTGCTGCAATTTTAGCTGTCCTCTATCAGCAGGCAAGGAAAACACTTGTGTTCATCTCTATTGCCTAAATTATTCATTATTCATTTATTTTATTTCCTTGTGGTCTAAATAAAGAACGCCAGACAAGTCCAGATTGCCTTTATGGCTCCTGTATTTAATAAAGATGCATTTAGGAAATCATTCTGTCCTCCTCTATCTGAGGCAAAGCAGACAAACAATTCTTTTACTTAAAGAGAATTTTCCATCAATTTTGGAATATGTTCAGCTTTTCAAATGGAAGGGTAGAGAGAAGCATCATATTTCCTCTTCAGTACACTGTAAGAGTATATCATAAGATATATTGATATATTGATACATAGATATATCAATATATATATGACATATTCAGTATATCATAAGAGCTATACCTGTAATCCTCTTCAATTCCTACAAGTCTGTGCTGGTCTAACTCCTCATTAGCAGAGATACTGGGATCTGGAAATGGAGAAATATCAGCTTTGTGCAGTCTGACAATCTCCTGTCCCAGGGGAGATATGGGATTTAAGTCTTGTTTAAACAAAACTCTTCAAAATGCATTTAAGGGGCAAAACTGTGAATTTACCTACAGATACAGGTAAATTAAGCACAGAAATAAGTGTATATTTTCTGGGAATTAAGACTTGAATGTTCATTATACCATTCATACTATTCTTAGGTCTTATGGTCTTGCACAAAAATTTCTTAATGAGGCCAATATCATAAATTTTGCCCTAGCAGCTAAATTTAGAGGTTTTCCTATGAAAAGTGTCGTTGATAATTCATCTTCCAACAGCAGAAACTTTTAATGGGAACTCTGGCAGTCTAATTTCTGTGGCTCAAGTTATGCTTAGGTCACAGGTATGCAAAGTACTTCAATATTGCAGTGCACCTGCAAGGTGAAATGACAGTAAAAGCACATTTCTGACAACCTTCCCCTTGCTGAAAATACATTTTAATTATGTTTCTGTGATGGACAGCCTTTGCAGGGGTTGAGTTAAACAGAATAAAGTTTCCCATTTTCTAAGTAATTTGTTATAAATATATATTGCATAAATAATATATTTATATTTTTATTTTTATTTTTATTTTTATTTTTATTTTTATTTATTTATGAGGGCATTGGGGGGGGTGCAAACTTGGTCTCTAAATGTTGCTGTTTTGATGATGTGGTCATGGAAGTGTGGAATTCCCACAGATGTTCATGACTCACACTCCACAGTTGCTGTGGGCCAGCTCTTCCCTGGAGAAATGTCCACGGGTTCCAGTCTGGGTGGTTTTCTGACTGCTGGTATCTGAAGTGCTGCTAACAACAATTACAAGTTCCTTTTCTGGCCTGCATTCAGGCCACCAGCCACCCTACACCCCAGATCATCTGAAGCAGCATCTTGAGGCAGCTGAAAGTTCCTCAAACACGTTTTACTTTTATTTACTTTTCCTGAAAAATCTGTTCCCAGAGCACTGCGAGAGCAAAGCAAGCAAAGCACACTTACAACAAATTCCCTGCACAGAAGTTAAAATACTGAATTATAGTCCCAGGGCAAGATCAAATAAAGAATTAAGGAGGTGCCAACATTTCCTATCCTAAGACCACATTAATTATTGGTAATGCTGCACTGAAGATGTGTATTTTTCCAGGACAAGCAACAAAAGCTGCATTGAGGTCTGCAACATCAGGGACTTCTCTCAGGAGGAAATATTTATCACAGCACTGCAACATACACTTGTGATTGCTCTTGAAGATTTAAAAACAAATAATAAATGAAGAATTATCTGGGTTCTTTCAGTCAGGTCTGACATGAAACCAAATGAGATTCTGAAAATACACTTTTTCATTTTCTCTCCCTGACTTTTCACATTTTTGCTCTCTCACAAGCCCAGGTTGTGGCTGGCCCGAGATGCAAGGAAATATTTAGCAGGAAGAGCTTCTACTATTCCTGGCACAGCTGGAGGCAGGAGTTTCCAGAGTGCCTGGGAGTTTTCTGGCCAAGCCTTCAGACTCAAGAGGTTCATCTAAACTCCAGACATCACATTCACGCCCTGAGCTGCCTTCTGCTGCCACCAGCCTGGCAGAGAATGGGATCTATGATGTGGCACGAGGTACCCTCCAGTTTGTACCCACATCTGCAAAGATCTCCCCTCTCTCTATAGAGAAAGTATTTCATTTAGTCACTCTGAAGAAAACATATTTTCTTCATTGGCAAAAGGAACCCAACCTGAAAAATGTCACATCAGCTCTTAAATTTTTATTATGAGCTTTGACAAAGGCTGAATTCTGTGCTATTAATTTTAAAATCTCCTCTGATGTTTTTTTCTGAAGCACAGGGTGAAGACTTCCTGTAATTCCAGCTAAAGCCACAAAACTGAGTACAGCCATCAAAAATGAGAACCATTCTTTTTTTTTCCAGAGCCAAACAAACAGACTTAGCCAAAAGAATGGAGAACAAAACTAAGACAGACCACTTGCACAATGGCTGGGTACAGGAGAAAAATTACCATTAAAAACAAATCTTCATGCCAGAAATAGCTAAAAATACCAGGTCACTGAGGTGTACTGCAAGAGCAAAGATTCTACACTAAGAGCATTAATTGTAGCCATCAAAAATAAACATTAAAACTTGGAATGCTATTAACAAGTATAAAACCAAGACAGAAATAACTCTGATCTTAAGATACAACCCTGGCTCAATAAATGAGACATCTTAGAAGTGCTCAAGTTTAACCATATTAGCAATCCAATTTAAATGCATTTTACCAAAAATAGGATAAATATTTAAGAAGTTGTATGAGTATAAAACTGGTTTGTGGTGCAATTATTTCCCTCCCCCTCTGTGAGAGCTGTAGTAGGAATTTTATACAGCAGTAAATATATCCAATATATCCATAGTTGGTATAGAACATTCACTGGGCAGAGTGACAGCATAGTCATGAAATTCCTTAAACATAAATAAACTGGAAAGTAGCCATAACTCCTGGTCCTAGAAATATACATTTATTGAGAATTCTGGCTGTTTTTCGAGGATTTTGCAACACAGCCATGCTTTTGGAAAAAAAAAAAAAACAAAAACATGGATTTGAGGTGGCCCAAAGGAAGTATCCAAGTGGGGGGACACAGGAAAGGGGCTGCAAATGCTCCACCCTGAGAATCAGAATTGTTCACCTGGGGCTGAGATACACAAGAACAGCTTCAGAAATCCTCTGGAAACACCTAATTGCACTGGAATAAATGGCACTACTCTGATATCACCCAGCTTTCACCTTCTCACTCTCCCACAGGTGAAGCCCACACACATGGAGCAGGAAAAACCTGAGAAACTGTAACGTTCTCATTAGTAGTGAGGAGCAATTAAATGTTATCCCCACTGCTACAGTCACCTCCACTCCCAAGTGCTAAATTTACACTTGAGAAGGACTGAAATCAGCAGCTTCCCAGTCAGTTCCACTTAATGCTATTCAAATTTTAATCCAGTTAAACTCCAGCACAGACAAAACTGTATTTTTTTACTTCTCAACGAGGCGGAAAATGAGCCGAAGATGATACTGAAACCACGCATGAACTTCCTTTGATGATGTAGCTCAAACACGAGTAAATCAGGGATGTGGAGAGAATCACTTGGCTCTTCAGTTCTGGGTTTCATGGGCTGTTTTCTGCCCATTTAGCTTTCTGACTTAGCTCCTGGTGCAGGCCAGCAAACTCCAGAGCCACGCTGATGAAGCAGCACGAGCTGTGCCTTCAGGCGGCCGAGAGTCATCAGTCAGCTGAGAGTTGAGATGTCATCTCTAATATTTTTATTATTAAAGTTAAAAATACTCGGATTGCCAACAGAGTGCAGACTAGCAGCAGTCTGTATCTGCAGTGAGACCTGGGTGAGGATCATCCTTCTGCCCCGACCATCAGTCCTCCTCTGCTCCTTTGGGAAAAGCTCATCCTTGTCGATTTGAAATCTTCCCAACAACGTGCTGCCCCTCAGTGCTGACATTAAAGTTTGAACACACGGCTGCAAACGCAGCTCCATGCACAAGCAGCACCCTCAAAGATGGGCTGGGGTTGCCAAGCCAACCCTCACCCCTTGGAATTCCCAGCCCTTCTCCTCCAGCAGCTCTGAGCAGCGCTGGGAGGCCCTGCTCCAGCCCCAGGGTCTGGGGGAGCTGCCACCCTGCTCTGCCTCCCTGCCCAGCCCTCTGCCAGGCTGCACATCTGGGATAAATACTCGACCTATATAAGGAGCCTGTGACAGGAAATACCTCAAACCAATCCAGCTTGCTTTTAAAACCTTTTATAAAGTGTAAGGTCTGAGTTTTATGAAGACCTGGTGTGTCTGCTCTAGCAAGTTTAGACATTTATGCACTTTTTTTTTTCCTTCTAGCATCACATCTGTTGTTATTCTTTCAGAGGATATAATAAGATAAATTAATAAACTCAAACACTTCTCATAAGGCATAGAAGTTTTCATAGTGCCTGGAGCTGTTGCTCAGGCAGTGATTCTGGAGGAAAATTGTGTGGTTACAATAAACCTGAACTCAAACTTTGTACTCCTTCCCAACCCTTAAACAGAAATCAATTTGTAAGTTCTAGAGCAGAGTAAAAGAAAACATAAGTTTGGTTGGGTTTTCTGCTTCCCACTTAATTACTCTTTTTTATTTAACTGATTATTCACTTGATAGACTGCGTGTTCTTTGAATACACAGAATTCTTTGAATTCTTGAGCATTCTTTGATACACTGCTCTAAGACAGCACTGAAATGTCAGAAGTAACTTTTACATTTAAATCCCAAACCGTGGAAAACTGCTTCAGTGGAGGGATAAAAAATTGGCCAGGTGCACACAGAAAATAACCAGAGGTTCTTTGGATATATCCAGAAGTGCAGAAAAGCAAAAGATTTAGGAACTCATATAACAGAGCTTTCTTGTTTCCTTTAAAGCCCACTATGCCCAAGCTGTTGCACCCTTGAGAAGCACCCTGAGAGCAGAGGATTTAAGTATTCAAAGCATCAAGAAGCAACATTTCAAAAAATAACTAAATCTCTGAGATGTGGGAAAATCAAATCCAGACCTGGACTGAAGTGCGAGTAAACTCTTCTATCAAAAAAAACCCCAAAACAGCCAAACAACAAACAAAAAAAACCACACCCCAAACCAAACCCCTGAAATAAATAAAAAAGAAAAGAGGAGTGGAATTGTAGGGGTGCATGAGAGAGGCTTTCCTTGGGAAGGGGTCTCTGTTGGCATTTGGGCTCACTGAGGGGCACAAACCCCAGGGCAGCACAGGAATCCCACTGGAGAACATGGAAAATCTGAGGACAGAGCTCAGCCTGCAAGGGGAGTCAGTTCCTCCCCAAAGTCATTTTAGAGAGTGGGATGATTTTTAAGGAGCTCAGCCCCTCTGCAGCCAGGCTCTCCCTTTCCCACATTTCATCAGGTGTGATTCCCTGAGTTTTTGCTCATCTTCCCAAAGCTTTCAGCTCTCAGGTGACTTTTTAGCTTTCATGTGTCCATTGTGAAGATGACATTTGGACATACCAGAGTCTCTCTGTTCAACTTCACCCTCTCTACCTGACTTCAAACTAATCATGGAAAAGTCAGATTATGGAAATAACTAAATAAATAACTAAGTAAATAAGTCTTGAAATGCCTCAAGCCCAAGCAAGCACCAGGAATCTGTGGATTTAAAAGCTTGGTTATTACATTTTCAATTCTGAACACTCAGCATTTTCTCAAGGCTCTGAGCTTCCTGTCTGCAGAACGAGAAATGGTAAAATTGAGAAAGACACTGCTTTTGGGTATCTCTGAGAGGATTGTAGGGAAGGTTAGAGCTTAAGCTGGGAAGCTGGTGAGAAGCTCCAGCTCCAAGCTACGGAGCAAAGGAGATAAATCAGTTCAAGCAAGGTTCAGACAAATATCTCCAGGGGTGGGCACCTCTCCAGCCCAAATCACTGAGTGTTCAGAGCTCCCTTCTCCCTGTTCCAGCTTCCTATGGTCATACAGCCTTATGCAGCCTCAAAACAGTCCCAAAATTCATTCTGTCCAAACACCTTTTCTGAGTTGTTTAACAATTCAGCTGTGGTCCAGCAGAGGCTCATAATCACAGGCTCCACATTTAGCACAGTGGAGGCCTCACTGGTTCAAAGCAAAGTGTGTCAGGAGCTCCAAATGAATTGGAATATGAGTTATTAGTTGGTATAAAACTGACAGCATTCATGTCTGCCTGCTCCAGGCTGAAAGCCCAAAAGTCCAGGCTGAAAGTCCAAAAGTCGAAGCTGAAGGCAATGCATTTCCCAGCCTGGAAGCCCAAGGAGGAATGCTCAGGAGTGCATTCAGATAAACTGATTTTTACCAGTTGCCCAGTGAGGTTTGACATCCTTTCCCTGGAGAAAAGTGCCTACACTGTCACCAGGAGATTCATCTCCACTACAAAACATCAATGTGTTAATGTGAAAAGTTCAGGTCACGATTTGGGACTCATTAACTCCAGTTCTGCCCTGGAGAGTCCGTCCTCCTTCCCATCCACAGGAGCCAAAAGTATTTGCTAAGTACAGGCATTCTGCACTTGAAAAGCCATGGAATAGGGAAAGCTTCAAGGCAAGCTTCCCTGAGCATAAAACTCCCCATTTTTCCACTTCCTAATTGGAAAGGGAAAAAATCTGATTCAGGATTAATGAGCAGAAATATGGAAAGAGTTGCAGAGGAAAAGTTCTGTGCTATTTTGTGTCCACTTTTTCAAAGAGTTCTGTGGCATTTTATCTGCACTAGCTCCATACTAGCACTTTTTCACCATATTTTTAAAAGTTTCCCATTTTATTCCTCTTGTAAGACAGCAGGGGGTCTACATGTCTGCTTGCCATTTGACTTGCATTCAAGCACCAAAAAAGCCAAGTATATATTTGGAATTTGGAAGAAATCAGATGTGTCTGCAGGATTTTGTATTCCACATGCTACCAGCCTCAGATCCCTCAGCCCTCCTTCCTGCAGCTGAGGAACTGATCCATTTTCTTCTCTGAGGCCCATGCCTTTCATCCATCTCTTGGCTTTTGCAGTACCTGGACTCACTTGGTCAGCATTTTCAAAGGTCTCTGGAAGAACACTCAGAGTTCACTCACATTTCTGATTCTGTATATGATTCCCCAATACTTTGCTCCACTACCAGACGGAATCAAGATTTCTGGGGTCCCTTTTTGTCACTTCCATGTATCTAATGAAAGGCAAGGGAACTGATCTAGATCTGAGCCACTCATCTGGGGAGCCTGCAGGAGTTCAGGACTACAGTCCTCTGCTGGGATCCAAAATTATCCAGAGGAGTCTGAGGAACAAAATATCCCCCAGGAGAGCTGTCAGACACTTTTCTCTGTGTCTTAGCTGAGGTGTGTGCTGGGCCTGGCTACTCCTCATCCCTCCATGACCCAGCATTTTTGGTTGGAATTTTAAGATGGTGCAGTCTGCACATTCTGGGATAAAACTGGGTCTGTCCTCTGGAACAGGGTGCTTCCCATCCAGCCTGTGATGACAAACACAATTCTAGCTGTTTCTGAAATGCCTTCTGTAACTTAGAATCACGGAATCATTAAGGTTGGAAAAGACCTCTGAGATCATCAAGTCCAACCTTTGACAGTATTTTTCAGTACATGAGCAATTAAGGGGGAAAAAAGAGAAAAATCATGTTGTCAAGGGCTAAAGTTCTACTTTTAGGCAATCACATAGGAGAGGCTGTTAGGCTGAAATTGCAGTTTCTGTTATCAGTCAGTGAAGCGTTTTTGGGAAGTTTGAGATTTGGTCCTTTGTCTTCAGACATCCTCTGTCTTGTGCATGAGGAAAATTCGTTACACTGTTGAAAATTATCTTGGGGGGGAGAAAAAGAGAGAAAATCTGGCCTAAGGGGTGGTTGTACCAGTGGTGCAGGGAGTGCTGGCATCCAGGTCTGAGATCAGCTCTTCCAAAATACTTCAAACTGTTCCCTTCCTTTGACAGATGTTTTAGGAGCACACTGAAAGTCGTGAGGAGCCCTAAACCTGTCACCATAAACCACTGTATCTCTGAAGGGGAGAACATAGAAATACTCTGTTTTCTGGGAAAGAGGGACAATGATGGGTTTCAGTTTGCTCCCACTGCAAACAATGCCTTGTCCCAGCACACCAGGATGGTTGATGGACTTGGCATTTCCCGTAGGTCCTGGAGGTGGAAAAGGAAGGGGATGCTCGGCCTTGCTCTGTGCTCCCCCTTTCAAACACAACTCCCTTGAAATGGGAGGCTGCTTTGCTTTCCAAAGTCCAAATGAGAAAACAGCTAAAAAGCAAATCTGGGGACAGTGGGGACTGCAGAGCTCCTGGAAGACAAGCAGGGACATTTGGGCTTCACCTTCAGGGTCTCCTCTAGGTCCCAGGCAGAAGGATTAATCCCATAGAGCCAAAACGAGGGGAAGCAACAAGAAAACCACTAAATTTGTGATACATGGGAGAGTAAGGAAGAAATCATCTTCAGGAAGCACTCAAGCCCCATAACCTAAGCAAGAAAATCAGATTTAGGAAGGCCTATCAGCCACTGTCTGGAGGAGCTGCTGAAGTCCAAAACAAAGAACCTACATGAACAGAGGACTCTGGTGCTTTATCCAACTGAGTCCCACTGGAGAACTTTCAAAATTCCCTTATTTTTTAAGTTTATAACTACAGATATACACATAATTCTTTACTGTCAACTTCATGGAAGATCTCGGTTGGACTTGGTCTTTGGGAATCACGTTGATTATAGGAGAACAGTTTTGCCAGGTACATACCTTAAATAATTCACCAGAAGCCCCAGGCTGATGTACAGTCACACAAGAAGTCTGTCAGGCAACTCATTAAAAAAGAAAAGTAAACCACAAAATAAATCTGTAAGTAATTAACCCCACCCTATAAAAAAGCTCAATTAATCACTTCCACTGTCCACTTTGAAAGTAATATTTTCTATGTCAGTAGCTAGAAGCTGCAGAGCAGATACACTGTGTAGCAGAAAAGTAAAAAGACATGTAACTATCAGCTGTGTTTAACTTATATATACAACTTTCACTGTGTTCCTTGCTTGGCAGGTTGGATGCAGCAGCACTTCTGCATTTTCAGCATCCTGCTAAAATGCTTGTGTGAAAGCAGGAGCAGAACTCCAGTATTTACTCTTATTTATAGATCTGTACAGTTACAGGTAAATAACCACAAAGAAACAGAAGATTAATCCCATATCTGGGTACTTTCACTCCTAAATCAACTCAGCTCCAGCATGAGTCACAGCTACTGGAAGTCACTGTGGTCCTCTGAAGCTTGCCAGCTTTTTTTCACTTTTCTGCAATGTCAAATCCCAGCAACACAGCACCACAGAGCCCAGGCAGTGCAGGTTTGGGGGGCATTGGTGTGTCAGAGTAGGAAATGATTCACTCTTCCTAAGCCAAGAGTAAAATGAGTTTCTCCACTTCTCACAAAGTAGTATTATCTCAAGTAACTGTTATAAAATGTGCTCTGCAGTGTATTGGGGCTGATTCCCATTTATAAGACAGCTCCTTTAAAAACCCCTCCAGAATCAGAAAGTCACTTTAAAGCCTTCTTTTGTTTGCAAAAATGATGTTAAATCACTGAGCAAATAAGGAATGAAGCCCTTGTCTTTCCTTGTCTCCATTTAACCCACAGTAAGATGGTGCAAAGCCTCGATGGCTACCACGGGGATGTTCCCCACCAGAAGGGAAGCATTTTATGTCCAAAGGAGGACTTTAGATATCTCTCAGCAGACTCACCAGAATATCTTGTGTAATTCAATTCGAGCAGGGCTGGAGGGATTATGAGCTAAACCCAAGAGCTCTGAAGATGCCTTAAGTGATCCACACACACTCCCTCTGATGCCTTCACAGGCACTCTGACTCCCTGAGTCACCACCTGGCATCTCTTCATTATTCTTGTTTTCCTCACCTTTTTTCCGTTGCCATTTTTAGCTACGGCTAGAAAAGAGAAACAGCTTTCCTTTTACACCTGTCGAGTTGATTTAGCACTGCCTGGCTCGTGCATGAAGAATAAAATGCCTTGCTCCTCTCTGGTAGGGCTCCATCCCTCCCAGCACACAGCAGACATCCAGAATACCCTGTTCTTGCTCACAGCAGGATGTTAAAACCGCAGGGGAACGGAGTCATAAATGTTCCTTCTGCTGTGCCACAAGGGAATTATAAATGTGGCTGCATCAGAAGTAATGAATTTACATTGCAGTGTGTTTTATTAATGGTTTAATGGAGGTGTTTCTCATTGCTTGATTAGATATGCAAACACCCCACCAAACGCCTTTTGAAGCTGAAATGGACAGAAGAAGGCTCCAGAGGAGCGAGGTTGACCCTAAAAGATGCAGGAATTTGTGGCTCAGGAATCCTCATCAGGAAGATAATCAGACAGCAGCAGTGGTGGAGACTCATCTTTGGGCTGGCCAGTTTCTTCTGAACATCCTCATTTCATTTTCCAGGCACTGAATTTAAAAGTGCATTTTAAAAGGCAAGTAATTTTGACTACATCAGAGCTTTACTTGTCCCCATTTTCCTGAAGCACCCAGTGTTAAAGGCACAGATTTATATTTCCATAGACCAAATAATCCCATCAGACATCACCTCACCAGAGGCCTGACAAGACCAAATCCAGAGCATCCTTTGCATAATAACAATAAAATCACAAGCAACCACTGTGTGAATATGACACTTAAATCCCAACTCTGTACTCAGACCATCAGTCTTTTGCTACTTTGCTTTTTACACAGACAGTGAATTGGGCAAGACTTAAAAATCCCAGCTCAGATAGAGAAAATTCAGGAAATTAATACTTCTGCACCACAGCTTCTACTTCCACCACTTCATCTTTCTGACAGGTTTGAAGCTCACATAGCTGACAGAAATCTTCATTCCAAACCCAAAAGAAGTACGTGAAATTTGGTTGTGAGCCATGGGATTGACCTGTCTAGCCAGCTCACTGAACAGGTAATAACTTGAAACCCCAAGACTGAATTCAGCTAATGAGTGTCTCATAATATGCTGGCATTTTAGGAACAGCTCTAGGTTCAGGTTGAGACTATTAAAATATATTCAGTGAAATCATCCCCTTTTTAAAGGTGTGTTTTTAAAGAGACATTTTCCTCACCTTAAACATGAGGTTGAATTCAGAGAGGGCTGCTGGAAGAATTATCTTTGAAAGCCGTTTTCTCTGGCATAATCAAACGTGTTTATTCCCATTTTTTTTCTTTCTCGTGTTACATTATTCACTGAAGCCATGGGTAAGGAAAGATGCTAATCAAAAAGATTTGGCCAATTTTGAGGGTACTGCTCATTATTCATTCTTAGTCATCCCTTGTCCTCTCTTGTTGTGACATTCTTTAAAGGATGGGCTCTTAAATGGAATAGTGAACATTTCATTATTCTGCATATTTTAGAAGTGCTGAGGAGAAAATAGTGGTTGGTAGATGAAAGAAAGCTCATTAAAAGCCACATTGCTTGTCACACACGGCAATTAGGATGCAATACAGGTCACATTAAAATTCATGAGATATCCACCTAGGGCCAGGAAGTTCATTCTTAGAAGTTCCTATTATGAGAAGTTTAAGCAAAAGCTTAAAAATTAAAATCTATGTTCTAGGTCACAGGAGTGCTCCACTTTGGGCTGCTCACAGAAGGAGGGTTTGAGAGAGGGGATACCAAAGGACTCGAAAAGAGCAGCACTGGTGGTCTCCCAGCACATGAGAAACTCTGTGCTGGTGGATCTTGGTGACCAGGTCTCAAGTGCTGGCAGCTGTCAGTTCAATGCCTTATGTGTCACTGTCATTTCTTCTTTCTAGTGAACAAAATCACCACGTAAATGCCAGTAACACCCCAAACCTGTCATGTTTTTAACTTCACACACTCTACAGATCTTCGCCCCCATTTCGCACCGAAACATCTCCAGTTTTTCCTGAATAACATCCCTGTGATTCAGCTTTCCCTCCTCATTCACTCACTGATCTCTCTCCAAGCTTTCATTATCTTGATAAACATCTCAATTAAAGTACTATTGGTCTATTTCTATAAATTCAAATTCTCTCTGCTGGATTATTTCCATGTTTGCCTGCACTGTCCATTTTATCTTCTCCTTGCCTTCACTTACTGACTCCTCCTCACACACATGTCCCAGAAAAGACCTGACCCATCCTGTGCACTACATGAATTAAAAAGAAATAACAAACCAAACCCCTTAAGAATTGCATTGTTGAACCGGTGGCAAGATTGCAGAAAAAGAAACAAATATGGGGAAAGTAAACACTGATGCATCTGAGGCATTTCATCAAGCCTGGGGAAATCACCAAATGAGATGAGACAAAGGAAATCCTGATTTGAGCTAAACACAGACAAATGTTGGGTTGTGCAGAGATCAGACACTGGGAGATCTGGGAAATACAGAACAAATGTGCTCTAAGCCCCTCTCTGAGCACTGCCATACAAATAAACATCACTCCTTTATTTTCTAAATACATTCAGAATTGAGGTATGGCTCTACAAGAACTACAAGTTTAAGTTTTGTAGATCAAATCAAAATAATTACAGACTTCACTGTGGCAGATTTGGGCTACACTGGGCAAGTGTTATTGGGCACCTCAGCCCCATAAATCTCTTGATGATGAATTTTTGCCTGTAGTCAGACCCCCAGACTCTGAAGGGATCTGCCCCACAGATGGGAGCTGAGGCACCATATATCAGACTCTATTAAAAGCCTCATAAAAGAAAAAACATTGATGTTAACAAGACTCTTTCCACTGATTTGAATGGGCTTTGGACAGAGGCCTATACAAACGGGTGGAATTAGAAAATGGAAATCTGTTTATATACACAAAACCTGTCAATCCAACTGTTTGCCTTCCAAGGATGACCTAGTACCACTTAATTTATGAGGCATTTAAAGGGCAAAGAGGCAGATTGATACTTTCAACTTCTACCTGAATTGACTATTTGCAAATATTGATTCTAACATTTTAAACAAAAAATTGCAAACCCAGTGGCATCAATTGGATTTCTTTCTACATTAATATTTCACAGATTGCAATTATCTATATTCTGGCCACCTTCAGTAATTAGCTGAAATAAATGGAGTGTGTGTCATCTGTTTAGTGCCATGTCCTTGAGACTGCTCCGTTTGATTTCCACTTTGATTCAAAGCTGGGGTTGATCAGGACCAGCTGCTCAGCCAAAGGGCACATCACACATTCCCATTCCTCCTCCTTCCCCATCCCAGCTCCCAGCCAGGCTATTGTTTGTTACAGCTAATTAATCCCGCATGCCCCCGCTGCCAGTGAGCCTCACACACCCCAAATTTCAGTATTTACTGCATGTCCAATAAATTAATCCCACTTCTGGAGAGATGCATAAACACAGTTGTGTACGTGTAAGCACACCACACATTCTTACCCAGCCAGATTTATGGTTATTATTATTGATATCTGTTTGACAGCTGTTATTTTTTTTTTCTAGCTGGCCTCAACATCCAAATGTGAGTCAATATAGGTATGTAGTAGTATTTAAACATCTCTGTGAGGGCCAGATTTTCAGTTCTTCATTCCAAACTGATCCCTGGTGACGTGGGGACATGGCACTAAGCATCAGAGTTACTGTCCCGGCAGGACCTTGCCCTTGCCTGCCTCTGGGTGAGGAGAAAAGAGAAATTTTAAATGTTATAGCCAGAACTTTTAACACTGCAGCTCAAACTGCCTGACACTTCCTGCTGAAACCCTCCTGCTTTCACTCACATCTGTAACAAGTGGTGACCGTTCTCCTCGCTGGGTATTCACCTCAGGCATTATTATGCCTCTTGCAGTTAAAATTGTTCAGCTGCTCCCAGGGAAATCCACTGAATTTTCCCATATAAATAAGTCCAGCAGCCAGTTTGCTGAGTTGGTGTCACTCACCCATATCCTGGATCAGGGAGAAGGAGTTTGGTGGAGGAGATCAGTTGCTCGCTGTAGCTCTGGCTGTTTGTTTAAAAGCTCAGAGGCTTTGAAACCTCTTATTGAACATGGCTGGTGACCCTTGGATGCTCAGCTGTGACCAAGGAGCCCAAATTTGCTGTGGAAGGAGGGATTGAGGCACTTCCAGCTGCTTTTGGTGGTGCACCACGAGCCTCTCCCCCTGTGCTCAGTGCAGCAGGTGGGGAAAGAGGAAGATGCCAGTCTGTAAAGATAAATGAACTTTGCCCTCATGGATTGGATTGTCTTCTCATCACTGTCGTGTTTGGAGCAAGTGTGAATCCTCAAGTGGTGGGAAAATTGGGAAAAGGCCAACAGGGAAGGTGAAAGCAGAGATGAACCACAGAACATCCCACCGCAGGATGGAAATCTTGATTATCGCCACCACAATGAGGAATCAAAAACTTCATTACAGAGCTTTAATATCCAAGTGTTTCCCATGGTCATGAATTTATGGAGTGGTTTGGGTTGGAAAGGATCTTAAAACATCCTCCAGTCCCACCACTATCCCAGGCTGCTCCAAACCCCATCCAACCTGGCCTTGGACACTTCCAGGGACCCAGGGGCAGCCACAGCTTCTCTGGGCACCCTGTGCCAGGGCCTCCCCACCCTCACAGGGAACAATTCCTGATTCCCAATATCCCATCCCTCCCTGCCCTCTGGCAGTGGGAAGTGGCTCCCCCCTGTCCCGTCGTTATCCACCTGATTCAGTCTGTGGAGGTGGAAAGCAGAGCCTTTTTTCCCTTAAATTGAAAAACCAAACAAACGACACATTGAAACAAGAACATTCTCAGATGATCTCGAGTAGACTGCAGTGACCATCCTGAGATAACAAACCTGATAAGGCAGTCCTTGAGATGGTGCAGGCAGTGTCATCCCCTTGGGAAGCTGCTTGAGGAGTCAGGGACACGGATGTGTCGTGTCTCTGCTCCCCAGACAAGGTGCATTTGCCACCATCCTTGACTTCTGCCTGGAGTTACCCTGACAAGCCACGCTGCCTGCCCCACAAATGGTTTTCCAGATGTTAGGAATTACATTTTCTTACCACTATTTATTAGTATAAAAGCCCACATTTTTGCTGCACAAATGCTAATTAATTTCTATTAGTGTTAACATTAAACTTAAAATATTTTCTTTGCTATCTGCTGGATATCAGTGGACAAAGTTAAAGCCACTCTACAACCCCCGATCCCCTGCTTTGCTGTACTGATGGCTCTAAAGCACAGATTTTGTGCCATATGCCCCAGTTGTTAACACGAAGTTTTCTCCTGAAGTAAAGGGAAGTTCAGCTGTAGGGGGGTGAGATTTGGCCCGAAATTTTACAACTCTAAACTTCATGTACCAAACTCACTCCTAAGTATCCCAAACCAGTAAAGTACCTACCAGACAGTCAGGGAGCACAGAAAGGGATTACTCTTTTGGGGAGGTGCAATTAGGTGTTAATGGGAACAAGTGGCTGGTAAAAGCCGATCAAGTTTCTGCAAACTTTACAAAATGGAATTAAGGATGGGCGTTTTATTATAAGGCATTTTTTTTGCTGTTTAATTTCTTTACTTAACTGGTCGAAAATTAAATTGAGCTTTTTAGGGCTTAGTCTTTTCCAGGAAGATCTCTGTTTACATATCTTCCTTTGGAGGGCTTCAAAGTGAAATCACAGAGAAATTCACAGGTTTAGAAGTGAAATTAATTCAGAAGCCTCTCTTAGATTAAAGTGACAAGGGATAAGGTGAGATGTCACAATATATAACCACCTTTTACTCTGAAATCTGTCTCTGTTCTTTTGCTTATAGAACAGCAGCTTTCACAGCAAGCCGGTTGCCAAGTGTAATTAAGAATAATTAAGAAGGAAAAGTCCACAGACTAGCCAGAGTACAGCAGAATTAATACATTCCGACTCTTTAACTCTTTCCCTTTCAAGTAAAGAGATTGTTTCAAAGTATGCAAAAGTTCTGCAGGTCTGCTCTGTGGGATATTAAAGTTTCATGTGTTGTCATCATCATCACCACAACCGCATGTATTGTTATTATTACCGAGACTGCCATTAACTGGATATTCATTAATGCTAAAAGTCACAGCGTGAGATTCAGCAGGCTCCAGACTCTGGAGGAGAAGGTGGAAAGTTACCTGGTGGCGTTTCAAGAATGGATTTTCCTTTTTTGTTGTTTTTCTTCAGTTTTAACTCCTTCCTGCTCGGTTTGAACCCTGCGTGCTCCTCTGTCTCTGCAGCACGGATAGGTCCTTCCTCTCTGGGTTGCTCCGTGAAAGGAAAGAACTCTTCCCCAGGATATGGAAAGGAGTAATAATGATCCCTGTTGGTAATTTCCTGCAGGTAATAATCCTGATCGTCCATGGGGACAGCCCGGGACACATCCCCGAGCAGTGCCAGCCCAAAGGTGCAGAGAGCGAGGCAGAGTCGAGAACGGCCACGGGCGATCATCGCTCGCTTTCGCAGGAGTCCTGGAACTTTATTTGGAGAGAGGGCAAAGAGAGTTGGGGCAGCTGGAGCAGCGCTCCGGGAGCGCCGGGGGAAGGAGCCCGAGCCGGGCGCTGCCTCGCAGGAGCCTGCGGGGAGGGGGCAGAGTGGACAGCCGGACCCTCGGACCCTCGGACACTCGGACCCTCGGACCCTCGGACCCTCGCCCCGCTCCGGCCCGCGGCAGGTGGGATCCCCAGCCGGCCGCTTTCCGCCCTGCCCTGCCGCTCTCGGTGCCGCTCTCTCCCGGAGCCCGAGTTACGCGACAGTTTCCGCTCCGTCCCCGGACTCCTCACTCCTCCTGCGCGCAGCTCATCCAAGAGAGCGCTTATTCCAAGAAAAGTAAACTTGGCAGGCAGCCTTCTCCTCCCAGCCCGTGGCCAAAGTGTTTCCCTCCCCCGGGAGATGGGGGTGGGCACGCAGAGCCCGAGCCTGGCAGGGGTCATCTGCTGGCACTGCCAGGGGCACACGTGGGATGTGGGACGGTGGCAAATAATCCTCATTCCATAGAAGTTATTCCCCTTCGTGGTGCTTTTTCCCCCCCTTTTACGAAGTAGGATCTGTCTCCAGCACCAATCTCAGCCTCCTCTGTTTATTTTAGTTTACATCCATATGACAGCAAAATTTCTGTATAACTTAGTTTATAGACATAAAACGATATTTTTTATATATATAGTTTATTGTAATTTATAGTTTATTGTTTAAATAACATAGTTTAAATCATATACCTTTAGATAAACTTACGCTTTGCAGTTGCTTATTATTTTATAGCAACTTATAGCAAGTTCTCTATAACTAATACAACTCAACAGATATCATGTGCCAAGTTAGAAGAGGCTTCTCCTGGGGTACATGGCAGCTCCCTGGATTCAGCCCAGCTGAAAACCAGGAAGAGCATGGTTCATCTGTGGCCCTTTTTCTCACTCCTTTTGGAATAATCCTGATATTTGTTCTCCCTGAAACATCTTCCCTGCAGACCAGGATGTTTTGTGCTACACACACGCAAGCCAGTGTCGTTAATGAAATCAATTTGTCTGAGAGCAAAATCTTATCTTTCATCTTTTTCATACCTCTAAAATAACCTGCAGTGCTGAAGGAAATGTGCAACAGTTGGCTCACATGAAATATGAATTCTTACTCCTGTGTTGAAAATACCAGCTTATATTTTCATCATGTCTATTGTATTTCTTGCCACGGCCCAGTCAGCTGGGAGAAAGCATTACATCTGTTACCCCAGTCTTTATTCTGGCTTTGTGCTCACATTTTTGGTGTGTTTCTCATCATTTTAATACCATAATGTCTTGGTACCTGTATATTTTGATGTATTTGGTTTCCAGGCTTGGGTGATCCCATCCCATATATGCCATGATCATCCTTGCTTCCTTAGTTGCTATCCCAAAAGGAATGTAGTGATTATATTTTGTCTGTTGTCCTTCCTTTTATAAAAATGCAGCTGTACTTTTATCCTGAACTTTTACTTTTTTTTTTTCTCCTTTAAATCTGAAAACTATGCATCTTTCTATTTCAAATATAGGAATTTTTGGTTTTTAAAACAAGAATAAAATGTACTTTTCTTTTTCACTGCTTTGCTGAATTATACATATATACATAAATAAACTTTATTTGATGAAAAGCTGCTTCCCATCAAATTGCCAGACCCTTTTATCCCTGTAAGAGATGGTTTTGTCACCTCTGCCTCTGGGAGCAGTGTGGGAGAAGGCTGAATATCCTGGAAATCCCCTCTTAGTGATTTCACAAGTATTCTTACCTTGTTTCCCCTTTCCAGAAAACCTAGTCCTCTCCCTCCTTGGTCCTAATTTCTGAAGGCAGAGCACTAGCTACAGAAATTTGTTTAATTTTGCTGCTGTTTGTAGCACAGCCAGTCTTCTGAAAACATTATGAACGCTCACATACCTAGAGAAATAATAGAAAAATAAACTTTTCCATGACGTCAGTAAGGGTTTGGCTGTTTGGTAACTAAAGGAGTTTTAGCTGCAGATCATTACTTAACTCATTGCAGTGTTTAAAGAAGGACACAGAGAGGAGTATTTACATTTCCACGCATAACAAGAAGAATTTTCATAAGACATAAGGCCAAGTGCACAATAATTAAAGACCTGAGGAATCTGATTTGGGGAAATTTTGCATTCCACTGGGAAGAATTTTGCAGGACATCAGGCAGCACTAAACCCATTGCCCCTGCTCCTGCAGTCACCACAAATAACTCCCTCTTTTCTCTCTGTCCATAATTACCCTTCAGAAAGATTAATTCATCCAAACACTCATCAATACCTATTCCAGGGTATCAACCTGTGCAAATAACCAGCTCCCCTGTATTTCTTTTTTAGGGTTTTAATACTTTCTGTGGGTGTGGGTATGGATTCACTGCTTCCCCTTCCACACCCACCTCTCTTTTTGGGATGTGCATGAATTCAGCCAGCTGAGACCACACAAAAGTCTGTCTCTAGGCACAATTTTGATCCACTTCACTAGAAAATGTTTTTACTTCTTTTTTATCTGTCAGCATCCTAGAAACAACTTACAGGAAAGGAGGTTTTTCTTCTAAGAGTGGCACAGAAGTATTAAGATCACTGAGGGCTCAGACGTTTTGGGCCTAAGGGCTGTTTCTTTTCTTTTGCCTGGGAAGTATCACAATAGCTTATAAAAACCTGCTGTTGATGTGGAAGGAGACAAAGCAAACTGAGATTTTTGTAGAAAAAAACTGTAACTAGCATCACCCTCCCCCTGAAATGATGCCAGTGAGAGTGTAGAAGTCATTCCACACTTTGCAAGTTCAGTGGGAACTGTAGATGGCACATAAATGTAGATAAATATTTGTTATGCTCAATGTGATAGAGCTGCCAAATGCATCATGGGAGAGTAGTCCTCAAAATTCTGTGTTTAAAAGACAGAAGAGCCAGGAATTATTCCTTTCACATACTTTAAAAGTTTGTCCTGCTGCAGTGAGACACAACATGCTGTGGTCTGCAAATGAGCGGGGTTTCCCCCTCTGTTCCAGAGAAGGATTTATTTGGAAGATGATGGTTTGCTCTCTAGCACTTCTTAAGCCACGTATTTTGAGCTAATTTCAACACCTCTGGAACAAGAGGCACTCCCAGCCCTTCCCTGCCCCTGCCACCCTCCTGCCAGGGGAGGTTTAGAGTGGATATTAGGGGAGGTTTCATCATGGAAAAGGTGATGGAGCATTGGAGCAGGCTGCCCAGAGCAGTGGTTGGGTCCCATCCCTGCAATGATTTAAAAGCTTTGTGGATGTGGCATTTGGGGACATGTGTGGGATTGGCAGGGCGGGGTTAATGGATGGACTTAATGATCTTAGGGATCTTTCCCAACCTAAATTACTCTGGAAAATGCAGATTCAGGAATGCATTTCACTGAAGAGAAAGTAAAGTTGTACCTGTAAGCACAGTCCTTGCTGAGGATCTTAATTTGTATTTATACCACACAATCAGTGACCACACGTTTAGGTTTAACTCAGCTTCAAACAGCTCAGTGACTCCTGCAACTTCTCATTTGGAAAATCATTTTTTAGTTGGAGCAAAGCTTTGTGGTTGGAAAAAAAAAAAAAAAAAGACAAAAACCAGGCATCTCTGTTTTCCTTGCCATTCCAGGGTAACTTTCTGAGGTAGCACATAAGGTTTCTATATGCTTTGGCAACAAAATGACTCTAAAAATAACTTTCCTCCTGAACACCAGTGAAGTTTCTGTTCCTTTGTACTTCAGCTCTGTAGTAAATCATGAAGCACAGAATGGAGCAAGAAAAGAGAATTACACTTTCTGAAGTCATTTTCTTTGCCGCATAAAGCATTTACCCCTGCTGTCAACAAGGTCAAACCATCTCAGAGGAGATGGAAACCTAAAAATGACACTGGGAAATACAAAGGAAACTGCATTGAACATTTATGTGGCTCTTTGATGTCTCTGCCTTACACATGTAGCAGAGGCAGGAACTAAGGCTCTGCTCACCTGCACACCCTGAGTATCCTGGCATTTAAAGCCCTGCTTGCACTTGTTGATAAGGCAGATCTTTAAAAGAGGAGTTCTTACCACAGAAAAAATGACTGGATACATAAACAAGCTCTTACATGGAGACATTTTACTCAGTTTTAAGATACATTTAACTTTAAAGGGAATATAATTATTTTACCAGGTGAGAGATGCCAAATATACCCAGAATCTCAACATTTATCTCTGAACATATCAAATAATGGTGCAAAATATCCCCCTGAGCAGGCTGCTGTTCCCTTTGGGCAAACAGATTTTAAAATAAACTGATGCCATTAATGAAGGCAATTATTTCCTTCAGCAGTTGTTTATTTGAGCTGGTTAGAAATGCAGTGTGCATCCTGGCTGGGGAATTTATCCCAGTGCATTCTCCCTAACTTTTTCTCCTAAGAACAACATGACCTTCAGATAATCATTCAGCATATTGCCTTTGTGCTTGTGTCTGGAGAAGGAGCTCGGATTGCCATGGAAACAAAAGTTCCTTGTTCTCTTATACTTCCCCATGCTGTGATATCATTTTCACCATATAAACCCTTTTCTGAGCCAGCAGTGGAATTGTGGGATTTTCCTGTTTTGAGCACCTCAAAGTGATGGATCAGTTCATGGTACAAGTGCTGTGAATGCCAAGCAGAGGCTGCTCCCACCATCATCATTATTTGGGGATATTTAGATCAGATCCATCTGCATCAGCCCCATTCTGCTGGAGAAATGAAAATTCTCTACCTACACTTTCCCAGAGTTTTCTTTACTTTTTCCTTCTGGGCTGAACACATGAGAAGAAACAGAATTTTAAAAAAGGCAAAGTTAACCAGTGACATAAACAAAGCCAAAAGAGGAATTTCTGGCATTTTTGCAAAGAACGTAATAGTTTTTTGTTTTTTGGTTTTTTTTCATTATTATGGGAATTACATTTCTTCATGGCCCAGAATGTCTGTAGATTTTGTGTTAACAACACATTACCCTAGCATTTGGCAGCCACTGCTGGACCAAAGCCAGCAGGATTACCGCTAGGAAAGGGACTGGAGAGGCTGCCTTGGGATTAAAAATTCTCTAATGCTAGCACTACAAAAAGGAGAACTAATATTTTATTCTTTTCTAATATTATTAGTATTTTGTTGATCCATCAGCATTGAAAAGGCTGTAGTTCTGCACTAGTCAATGGTTTAGAGTTGTCTGCATTGCCCAAAAATGGGCAAGTTTAATGCGTAAATTTTATTTTAACTGTAAAACCGAGACACCATTGAGACAAGAGAGACGAGTGGATGACAGTGGTTAAATGGAACAGTTGGAGAAAATGGGATGAAATTCCCCCGCTGTGCTCACAGCCCGTCTGGAACATCCCTTTTTTTGGTTCACTTGGATGAAAACAGCCACTTCCAGCAAGTCCCCGTGGACATCATCTACCTGCCAACATTTGAATCCCAAAAAGTAACGACTCTCACATTTCAGTCTGGTATTTCCTGGACTGAAATTGCTGCACATGTGCCATGTGGAGTGTGAGCAGCATGTTTAACACATCCCAGGCAGCAGCAGGGAAATGCAGTGCAGAGTTTGTCTGAAAGGTCATTTTTTCCTGGGGTTTCTTCAATATCCGCAGCCTAAGTGTAGCCTGAGAAGTCATGGATGAAAGTTCAGTGGGAACTGTAGATGGCACATAAATGTAGATAAATATTTGTTATGCTCAATGTGATAGAGCTGGCAAATGCATCATCAGAGAGTAGTCTTCAAAATTCTGTGTTTAAAGATTGTGTTTTAAAGACAGAAGAGGCAGGAATTATTCCTTTCACATACAAGTGGTATTCATGGCTGGGATTACTTTGGGTGAAGAAATATTTAATGTAATGCAACATTTTCATTCGATAAAAATGTCTCTGCATAGCTTAATTCCAACACCAGACTGATTAATTTAGTGATGTTTGAAGCTAATATTTGAAGATCTAATTTTATCTTCATAATCATGTATTTTTGACAATATACTGAAGGTACCTTCCACAGCCCATTCACTTATGAAAACAGTGAAAATGCAAGAATTATTGTGAAAGGAAAGCAATGAAATGAGCTTTCACTTGTCACACAGAGATTCATTTCAGACTTACATTACCGGATATGCCAATATAATTTCACAGCTGTGTAATAAACTTGTTTGAACTTAACTTGTAGCCATTAAAAAAGGGCTTGTGCCAGCATGCTGGACAAGGCTATTTGAGAGGTGAAATGATAGGATTTAAAGGCACAGTGAAGTTTTAATGCTATGCAGATTCTTACTAATAGGTGGCATAATATAAATTACAAATGTTCACTGTTTGAAAGGCACTAATATATTTTTCCACACAGGACTTGGCACTAATCTTGCCAGAAAAAGCAGGATATAAAAATTACCTTGCATTTTAAAATTTATCCAAAGTAATTTTGTTTCCAAAAATCATAGAATAGCTTAGGTTGAAAGAGATTTTTCGGACATCAGCATCTCCCTTTTTTAACCTTCTTTGTATGTTTAAACTATAAGATCTCTAAGACAGAATATATTTCTCACAGTGTGGTTGCATATCCCACTCATTAATGGGATCAAGTGTTAGGGATACTATTGAGTCCAACGGTTTTACCCTAAAGAGTGTCATTATCATTTAGGTCACTGAATTTGGTTTTGGAAACGCTGAAATTTAGCCAAATGCACCCCATAGCGCAGTTCAGATATGGTTTTGTTTGCTTCCTACTGGTTCTGGCAAACTCAGTCCAAGCAAAATACCTCGGCCTCACTTGAGGCCAGATAAGCTTGTCAGTGGAGTGGGGAGTAATTTCCAGAACCATCCATCAGGACTTAAATGGTCTTATCTCAGAAATAATTATAATATTTTTGAAAGGAAACCACTTGTGACTAATAGGAAGAAGACCTGCTGGTTCCTTTGATCAGCAACTAGACAAGGGAGTTCCTTATTCCCTTTTTATTGCTATAACTGGATTGATAACAAAACTTGTAGGAAGCAATTTCAACCTTTTCCTGGCATTTTAGGGATGCTGTTATGTGCTTTTATTGCTTATGATCTTCTCTTTCTCTCCTTCCTGTGGTCCCTACACATTTGCCCTGGGAAGGGCCTCCTCTTATTGATGATTTATTGTATTTAGCATCGTGTGTCAGGGGAGAGGCTGAGCCCAGAGGCCGAGCAAGGACCAAGGTTCTCCTCCACGTGGTGAGGTATTACAGGGCCAAGGAGGCTCCCAGTGCCACTGTCCCAGATTTCCATACAATTATTGCTATAGGGACCTCCCCCACCCTTGGGACTGTGTCGTGCTTTATGGCTCCTCTCTGTTCCTCAGTGACCACAGGCTCAGGGCTCCACATCATGGCAGATTTCAGATTTGCAGTGCTTTGGGAATGAGATCAGCAGAGCTCCTGCAAGGCTGGCAGCCTGGGGAATGGGGCATCTGCAGAGCTGAGCCTGAGGCTGGCCTGGTGTTTGTGCAGGCCAACACCATCCCATAATCATCTTCCCCATCTCGTTTCACAGGTGGTTTGGAGCTGTAATAAATAGGATGTGTTTTCTAAATATAACCAAGCATTTTCAAATGCATTCATCATCTGTATTTTATTCACTTCAGACTAAATCCCAGCAGAAACTCACAAGATCTGGAGCCTCACAAGGGGCATTTGCAGGGAACGTTACCAAAGGCCTCTTTGGAAAATGAGGAAAAATGAAAATATGGCTCCTCTTGCTCCAGAGAACTCCATCGTGGACTCACAGATTTTGGTTATTTAATGCTCAGTGACAGCTTTAGGTTTTAAGGGTACTTCTCATGTATTTTAGATGAGATTACAGTCATACGAGGTCAAAATGTTTTATAAATTTTAGAAGTCACTTGTGAACAGTCCTTTGAAAGCTGGTCTTAACAAAAATGCCACACCCTTCCTATACATCTGGATCATCTCCAACAAATCCAAACTGTTACAGAAGCATCATTTTTTTCATTTTTACTCCCCCAAGCCCCATGGAAGATAATTTATTTAGTTGTTTCTTTGGAAATGCCTGTCCCATTGTGTTGCCCTGTCACCAAGCTGTCTGTCCGCTCATTTTCCCAGAAGTCTGTCCATCTGCAGTGCCCTCATCTCTAGTGATGCTGGAATTCCTGATGGGTTTCATTTGAACTGAATGGAAAAATCAAGATGGCAAATAAATTCCCTTCACATGTTCTGAAAATTGGCTGAATAGTAAAAGCACGGCCAAGTTAATAACCCCAGGGATGGAAAACTGTGTTGGTGAATTTAACAATTTTCTGTTTTCTTTAGCTAGCTGATTTCTCAACATACAGACAGCTGCAGACCAACCCAAGCACAGGAATTCTCTTGCAAAAATGACAATTTGAGGATGTGGAAGAGAGCCAAAGGCACTCAATTAGGACGGGGGAACTGGAGATATGAAGAAAAATTCAACTCAGTGTGATGAGCAGCCCTAGGCATTGAGTCCCTAAAGAAGAATCATAGAATCCAAGGAATGGCTTGCATTGGAAAGGACCTCAAAAATCATCTCCTTCCACCCCCTGCCATGAGCAGGGACACTGTCCACTTTCCTCTGTCCCAGGTTGCTCCAAGCTCTGTCCAGCCTGGCCTTGGACACTTCCAGGGATCCAGGGGCAGCCACAGCTCCTCTGGGCACCCTGTGCCAGGGCCTCCCCACCCTCCCAGGGAACAATTTCTTCCTTACATCTCGTCTAAATCTTCCCTCTGTCAGTTTCGAACTGTTCCCCCTTGTCCTATCATTACCTTTCCTTGTAAAAAGTCACTTTTTGTCTTTTTTATAAGCCTCCTTTAAGTACTGCACCAACATCTCTGGCATGTGATTTGCACAGCCCTCCCAAGGCTGACAGGCTGGGCAGGAGGGCAGAATGCCAAAAACTCTTCCAGAGTGAGCTTCCAGACATGTAGGCAGCACATCTCCACTTGGAATGGAGCTTTCTAGGCACGTTTGGTTTAAATCACATATATTCACCCTAAGTGCAAAGGGGGAAGGAAACTTCCCTCCCAATAACACAGCAGGGATGAAGGATGTTATGTGCATAGAAAGTTTTCTTCTGTTCTACCAGAAGTATCCACACCTTGGCAGTGGAAAATAAGCTCCAAAAGTTCAGCTGGAGGAGCACTTACAGCTATTTTCTACATGGTTTGCTTCTGTGATCCATCACACATACCAGACTAATGGATTACAGTGCAGCAACCTTAGCTTCATCTTCCTTTATCTTGGAAAATCTGGGTAATGGCATTAAGTGTATTTTTCCATAAATAATTTACAGGAGGAGACCAACCTTGTAATTGCAATGGAAAATATTTATTTCTTGTTATTTTGCCCAATCATGTGCAAATTCCTGCTGCCTACTTGTCTAAGACTGCAACAAAAGAAAAAAAAAAACACTTAAAAGGCAATGTTTAAAATAGCCTGGAAAACACCAGAAGCTTAAAACAAGCCAGTAGGGTAGCGAAAGGCAAAGCAAGTAAATTCCAGACAGATGGCCAAATTCCACAGATAAACATTAAACTGGAAAAAAAGAATCCTTGCAATTTCTAAGATTTTTGGAAGCGGGCGTCTGTTGTCATTGATTTAAACTTCCTGCATTTCAGCTCTTTTCAGCATTTCTGCCCTTCCTGGGGCGGGAATGGCCCGGCCTTCGCTCACCTGCCTCAGCCACGGCAGAGCCGGCGCCACCAGCCCGGCTTCAAACTCAAGCCCAGCCTCATCCCTCCCGCGACCTGCGGGGCATGTGAGATCTGCAGGCTGCAAACATCGCTCCCAGCTCCCATTCCCAGCGATTTTCCCTTCAGAACCTCTAATGAGACGCTGTTGACAGAGCTGCTCCTGCGTGGCAGCAGCGTGCGCGGCCCTGCCCTGCGGTGCCGGGGCCTGCGGCCACCTCCGGCCTCCAGCAGCCCCAAAAAGCTTCCTTCAGGCCACCCCAGTGATTCCCTGGACTTCTATCTCCGTTCCCTTCCAGACACCCCAGTTATTTTGTAGCTTGGAACCTGTGCCATGGTTCCATGTGGCTCCTGCTTCCATTTGTTACGGTGTTGGCGTTCCCGGTGCCAGTTTTTCCAATAGTTGTTTTTCTAATAAAATAGGATAAACCCAGGAGGTTTTATTATCAGCCCAAACAGCCATGTGTTGAGGCAACACTGCCTTTACAGACAGACATTTCTGCTTGTTCTGTCAGTCTCTTTCAGTTCCTTGTCAGAAAATAAATACCTGTGCTACAAAGAAAGCTTTAAAATGGCACAGTGGTGATCATGGTCTTTTCAGAGAGAGCTCACTGTGCTTCTATAAACTATTAGAAGCTATTTGGAGAGCCAAAACCACAAGTTCATCTTTCAACAGATAAGCAGCAATACTGCACTCCTTAAACATCAGATTTAGGACTCAAGAGAAAGGAAAACTTTCCTTTTTCCATAAGTTACTCCCTTTCCCCCAGGCACAGGAGAGCTCCTTGCATATTTTCCTTTCTTTGCACTACAACAACACAAGGTCCAACCACGAGCACGGAAAGATGAGGAATAGCAGAGCAGAGTGTTGCTCTGAACTCTGCCCATGTTGCTTAAACTTTCTGTAATTCACTTCCTCCATTTATTCTCCTTGGAAAATGTGCATTTTTATGCAGCTGAGGAGACCTATCAAGTATTATTCACTTGTTCTTTCACGTGCATTTGTATATTGAACTCAGACAATTGTAGTTTTGTTGGTTAAATTTTTAAAATTTATATTAAAAGTAACAATAAGTTGATTGTGAATGGTGCTCCACCATCCTAACAAGAAGAAGACAAGAAAATTCTTGGCATCTTTTCAATAGTGTCACCTGCACTCACCCTGTTTGCACTCTCCAATTTCTTGGAGAACCTACAACCTGTAAACTCTCAATAAGTTTTACAGGCACGTTTAGAAAAGGGATTGTAAGAGCCTCCCTCCTGCTAAGGCAGCTTTTGAGGTCTCATCTCTGCAAATTTCCTGGTTAAGCTGGTTCACGAGCATAATCATGGTTTTCCTTTTCCACAAAAGGAAAAAAAAGAACACCTAAAATGCCAGTTATGTTTATAGTTGATTAAAATAAAAAGGTACTTTCCAAAGAAAATGAGGCAAAAAAAGAATGTTTATACTTTTCACTGAAATTACGACATTTCCCTGATGGGGAAATCTGGTGTGCAAAAATTTGAGTTATGCTCAAAATATCAATTTCTGCGTATAGCAAGTGTGATACGTGGCCATGTTTTTAAAGAAATGTAGGAGATTAGCTACTTTTCAAAAAAGCTCCACAGCTCCTGAATTTAGGGCTGGTACCCCAAGAGGATCACTTTTGTGGACTTCTCACAGCTGGCTGTGTCAGCGCTGGTTTCTTGGTGGTGCTGGCCATGAATCCCTGTGTCCTTTGGGATGTCAGAGGGATTGCCCAGGAAGCACCAGGAGAGATGCAGCAGGAGCTCTGCTGCTGGGTGTGGAGCAGCCTGAACTCCTCTGCAAATGCTGCTAATGAGGGCTTAGAACTGAGGTCGGGGATTTGGGTTTGTCCAGAAAAACATGCAGCTGGTAATGATGTGTAACTTCTCCTTTCTCCACACTTTTCATTAATTCAGGCTAATTCTGAAGAATAGGCTCATGATCTGGATGGTAAAAATTGTTATAATTGGATATTTAACTCCCTTTCCAGAAGCTCTGGGGAGCTGAACGCTCTTGCACAAAAGCAGCAGAAACTCTTTAAAATGTCTGTTGACATTCTCGAAGGCTGATGTCATCACGCAGCTTTTTTAAATAAAAGATTGATACATGTGTGTGCCTACAATTAATTAACTCTTTTTTCTGTGTGGCTCTAGGTAGTTAATGATTACCACTTCTATTTGCATGATAGTGGTCAGAACAGATTAGCTCAAATTGCTCCTGTTTCATTTCTAAATAAATGCAGATACAATACCAAACACACAGCAGCAGCAGCCAAGCTGACCTTTAAGTATAACACGCAAATGAGCTCAGTACAAATAATGACCCTAAATTAGGAGGAGGGTGTGAGTGTATTGATACTTATTCTAAAAGCCATCCCTCCTGCCCAGACCTGTTTGAGTCCCCTGATCCCCCCAGCAGGTATCCTGTGACAAGCCCCGGGAGGATGGGCTCATTTCAGCTGTAAATGGAATTTTTAGATGCCCAGAAGAATGTTACTGTGTCCCCCAGACAGGCAGTGAGTGAGCCTCTCTTCTTGGGAGAGGAGCTGCAGGAGGGTGACTCCCTGTTTGCTTTGAGGGCCTCCAGGTTCCCATCATTTCCCTCATTTTGTGATCTACTTTTTCCTTTTTTTTTACTCTTCTTCTCTTTGTATGTTTTTGTGGGTTCGCCATATGGGCAGGGGTGATTGGGAGCTCCCCAGGCACATTTGCCTCACTGATCCTGATTTTCCCTAAAATCCATGGGCATCATTGTGCAGACACCAAAAAGTATCTGTATTCAAATACTCACAGCCAAAATCTTTCTCAAAACCAGAACAAAAACTATAATATACACTACATAATAACCCACTGCAATAAAAGTTAAAATTAATAATGTTTTATGGTGACTAAGCTGTTTATGATGTATCTGCTCACATAAATTCTGTATTGGCTGTTAACAAATCAGTTCAAGCTATTGACTGTCCCTCACCCAGAGCACTAATAATCTTTATTTCACAAAATTAAGAATATGGGAAAGGAAATCTGTAGCAGTAATTTTAAATCTCTGTAGCCTCCATATTCTCTGTCAAAATCCAACGAGCCAGGCCAGTTGAAACAAAAGTTTATTAGAGAAAACACCCTCACAGTATGGATATAAAAACATAATTAATTAACAAAACAGGCTAATTAGAGAATCAAACCAGGATTTGGTAACCACATCCAGAGCACTAATAAAATTAATTACATGACTGCAATCAACATGCTGTGATGATTTGGGATAATCTCTCATAGGAGATTATGACTCTGGAATCTTACTTGAACATCAGGAAAAGGTGAGAGAGGAGATCAGCTTAGGATCAACTGGGCATCAATTAGTGCAGGAGGCCCTCTAAATCAGAGTCCACTTTTACAATTTTTTCAGAGATTCAGAAACTTCTAAAAAAATTTAGAGATTTTTAGAAATCTCTGAAGAGATTTCTGCAGTGCCACTGGTGACGGTGGCAGAGCCAAGGTCAGCCTCTGTCTCAGAGGAGCCTTTTTACTTTCAGCTTCTTGAACAAGTCTTTGACATTATCTTCATTTCCATGGATCCATTTACAAGAGGTTGCACAGAAATGTTTGTTATAATTAATTCAAAAAGCAGCTGCCAGGAGCATCCCTGTTCATTTATGCAGCCCCCAAGGTGGCTGATGCTGAGCCCCCTCCCTGCTGCCACAGCTGAGTGCTCTGGGCCTGCTGGTTCGAACTGACCCTGCCAGACTGGAGCACGGGCAGCTGCAAATTGCTGTAAATCTGGCACAGACAAAATCAGCATTTCATTCTGGCTGGAATAGATGACCCAGTCCTGGCTTCCACCCAGTGAATTTACTCTCCAAGGACTGTCTTTAATGATGTGTCTGCAGCCAGCTTGCCCTGTCCACTCCTCCTTCCTTTTCTCCCTTGAGGTGCCCCTAAAAGCCGGCGCTAGCCAGAAGGACGCTGTGCCCGCCAGGAAGGATCCTTGTTTCTGCACCATGGATTGCTCTGCAGGGTTCAGCAGCCCCAGGAAAAGCCCATGGGGATCCAGGTCCATCAGGGTGAGGGGAGCAGCAGCCAGAAGAGGAAAAACCTTCACAGCTGATGTTCACAGAACAGAAACCTGGCGTTTCAGCCAGCACATTGACTTCACTTTGCAGCAGCAGAGCTTTGTTAAAGGTCCATTCCCACATTTTCAATGAGAACTGTGAAAATCAATCGGAAAGCTTCAGCCTTTGGGCTGTTTCCAGCTTTGGTGGCATTTGCAGGCACTGTAATTTTACAATTTTAAAACTACATGTCTTTTTCCTGCTCTGAATGGTGATGCTGTGACACACAGTCCAAAACAGAACCAACATACCACAGAATTTGCCTTCTCTCTGAGTGTCAAATCCACACCTTGTGGCTGCCTGGTTCTCACCAAACACAGCATCTCAACTGGAGCCATTTTTCTCAATATTGTTTTGAAGAACAATGAGTTCCAGGTGAAATCTGAGACTTCAAAAGTTTGAGGAAGGGAGACAGGGGAGAAGGTATTTTTGAATCCCACCACAGCTGAAATGCCAGTGTTTGCAATGCCAACCCACACATCTCTTGGCAGCTTTTAGAAATGTTTCAGAACACAACTATGAGAAGGTTGCCAGCATAAGAAATTCTGCCTTCCAAAAGCTTAAAAACTTGTTTTTCTGCACTAGGCAACTGGACTCTTGGCTGTGGGTTAGAAATCCCCTGGGTGGAAGTAGGTCTCCAACAGCAGAGGGCTCTTTTGGCTCAGCAAATGATGGAATTGTCAGCCCTAGTAGCTGAAACCAACCGATAAAACAAATTAAAAGCAGAACAGAAATGAGCTGTGAATTTAAACAGCAAGGCTAAACTTTATTGGAACAGCTCAGCTGCTGACAGATGTGATAGAGAAGTGAGAATGTCTTTAAAACTGAATTTTGCTGTAGAAATAACCTAATAAAACACTCCTTCTAGCCGGTATTATGTAGTAGATCAAGATGGATCATCGTAACAATCCGTTCCAAATTTACAGCTTCTTATTCCCCTGTGAGAAACATTAAAGTTGAGGATTGGGGTAGTTTATATGATTTAAATTCTTGCATTTTATATGTTGGTATTCTAGAAATTTGTTTTGATGCAAATGGTGTCCACAGAATTTTCACATTTTATTGAGTGATATTTTTTTTTCTCAGTTCTGAATTTGTTGCTGATATTTATTGTAGAAAACATTGCTGTATCCATCTATTCTATGGGGAAAATTGTGATTAATGTCTGCACAATGTGAGTCTGCCAATTAGAGGTTACTTAGCTCAGCATCCTGACTAAATACAGCAAAATTATTTCAGCCTACACGTGGGGTCTCTTTGTGGGACACAGGGAATATTTGAATGTAAACTGAATACAGGCAGCTCTTTGAATTTCATAAATAAATACCATATGTCAAACCTTTTCACATGCCCCTGTGTAAATTGTTGGTTTGTTTGCACTCTGTAAGCAGATGTTGTTCTATAAAATATCTCCCATGCTGGGGGCTGTTACTACAGCCTGCAGAGAGTGAAAGAAACAGAGTTCTTGCCTTTTTTCCTTCCAGGTACAGCACTTTATAACATTTTATCTCTTACTCAGAATGCACCCAGCCTTGATTTACACGCCCAGAAAGCAGCAGGTGATATTTATGCAATGCCCAGTGCTGGCATTTCCAGCAGCCTTAAAAAATGCTCTTTCTCCTCTTCCTTGGAGGTGATGCCACCTTTTAGCCCCCAGGCACTGGGCTGAGCCTCGTGCAGAAACGTGTTCCTTTTCATGAGAAAGAGCCCAGGGAACAGGGCCTGACTGCACATCCCTGAAAATGAGCAGGTTTATGGAATCACAGAATGGTTTGTGCTGGAAGGAACCTTAATGATTCTCTTGTTTTCACCCTCCTGCCATGGAGCAGCTTCCACTAGACCGGCTTGTTCAGAGCCCCATCCAACCTGAATGTCTCCAGGGATGAGGGAAGCTGTTCTACCTCACCACCTTCACTGCAAGAAACTTCATCCTTATCTAATTTTAATCATTTTATCTCATCTTAATTGACTCTCCTTTTGTTTCCAGGGCCTCCTTCACAAGCAATAAAAGGCTGGGAGGGAAAAAATGGAAAAAAAAGAGCATTTGTGAGTATTTGTCTCTCATAACAACTGTGGGCATTTCAGTGCCAGCAACTTCTCAGAGCTAACTGCTCCTTTTGGGGGAAAAAAAAAAAAAAAAAAAAAAAAAAAGGGGCAGCTCTTCACACACAAAGGGATCTGAGGCAGGATCTTCTTCAAATTCTGAATTCTGCAAAGCTTGAATCCCACTGAGAAAACCTTACAGATTAAAGGGAAAGGTAGGGGGGAGCTCACAGACTTTGCTGAGTGCTCAGAGGGGTGAGAAGGCCCCATTGTCCCTCTGGGAGCAAAAGGCAGATCCAGCCACGTTTATGAGTCTTGTGACAAAGGAAAGACTTCCTTCAAATAAAGAATACAGCACCACACAACAATCTTCTGCTTTGATCTGCTCAGCTGCACTTGTCACTGCTCAAAACCTGTGTGCATCGTCTGCATTTGGAGAGGTTTGCAGCAATTAAAAGGAAGTGGGAAGAGCTCTTCTGCCATATGAGCTTGGGAGTTCACTGCAATGGCCCTTGCACAATAAACAGGCCACCAACTGCTGGGAAGCTCCATCAGAAAACTGCATTACAGTGAAAAATTAGCCTGCTAAGGAGCAAGTGCAGTTCGGTTGGCCTGAACGATGTACTGAGGATGTCTCTGAGCATATGGCTCCCCTATGATCCCCATTTAAAAACAATCTGAACTGATCGATGAAGGAAATTAAAGGGTACATCCAAGCATTTTCTACAGCTGTCACAACAGAAAAATATTTAATTTTCCCCCATACAGGAATATAGAACTAAAAATTCTGTAAGGCCCCCAGCCCTAGCAGCATGTTTCCCACATGATCAGCAGTAGGGGCAGAAGGCCTGGGTGATGTTTATCCCATAAATGCTGCTTTTCACCACCTACTGGCTTCACTCATGCCTGTTGTCATCTGATAGCAGAGTCTGTCTCTGAAATAAAACCATAATGCATTTCACATCAGCAGTGTGTAGCTATTTTTTATTCCTACTATAGATTTCCCTAAGCCCATCACGGGCATTTCTGGTTTCAGGTTTGGATGTAGAAGCTGATCAAATCAAAGTTGCTCAGTAAGGGGAAATCTCATCTCTCTCATCTCCTGAAATTTGAACAGGTTTGGTGCCCTGTACTAGGGAAGATCCCACCCAATTTTTTGCTGCTGATGTCTCCATATTTATGCAGATACCTGGCACCAGGTGTTCCCAGAGACTTCCACCCTACAGACTCCACAGGGGCCAAAATGTTCAGGCTCCACGGCCACTACAGGTCACCAGCATCATAGCAGAGCTGGAAAAAGCTTTGTAATGTGCTATGGAAAGTTCTTACAGCAAAGGGGACAGCAGATAGGCGAAGAAATAATCTTTTAGATCACCTCCACATGAATTTTCAGGGATCATCTGTAGGTATCTCTGTCCTGCCTCCTCAGCAGAAGACAGAAGAATCATGGAGAGGTAGAGACTCTGTTAGGCTCTGGGTCAGTTTGTCCAGAGTGTGATGAAATATCTTGATGTGGATTTGCAGTTAAGGGAAATGGTTTTGTTCAGCTTCAGATAGTGGGATGAAAACCAATTGAAAATAAAATCTCCCAAATGTTTTCCTAATATTTTCTCCTGTGGCTGAACTAATAATATTTAAGAAAATAACGAAGGACCTCTGGTAAAAACCGCTGGTAATATGCATATATATAAAATCTTCTACTAAAAGCTCAGGGATGAGCTATTGATTTGATTCACAACCTGTGGTCCAAGAGGAATCATGGAATACATTCCCCTTGCTCTTGGAATCCTCTGGGAAGCAAAGACACCACATGAGCCCAGGTTTAAGGATCTGCCGTGCCCCAAAGGTGAGACAACTCTCATTTTGGAGCTGAGCTCAATTTCATATTACAATATTCAGTCCATTCAGTCTGGAGACACAGACCTGCCTTGTGCCTCCTAAAACTGGTATTTGTCATTAGTGCAATAGCAAGGCAAGAGTTTCTATGTCTGAAACTCTCAATAATGCCAACAATTTGATTTGTCCTTTAGCAACGTTTTCTTATCTGTGAGTCAGTACTGAGTCAGTGTTTGCTTCTCTGATAATGAGCAGTAAAATCTATTCATCTTTATAAATACAAGGAGGCTGAGTTAGTATTTTAGGGAAAACTACTGAACTGCTCCAGAACTAAAGAATGCACCTTCTTTGCATTTCTGGTGCTGTAAAAAGCTCTTTGCCTTCTTCACATCCTCACTTGAAGTGTTTTAATAAGAAACAACTTTACTGACAGAGCAATGGCACAGAAACCCCACACTAACCCATTGTTGAGCAGTAGCCATGGCAGTGATGTCTTTTAATAAGCTTAGCATTAAAATTCAGTGAATCTCAGCCCACGTGGCTGAGGCAGCTGGTTATTATCAAATGTGAGGTTTCAGAAGATAAAGATGATTGGCAAGAACTGTGACAGTCCCTGGTCAAACCTGTAAACTCTTCAGCCAGGATCTTCAGTGGTAGGTTGATGCCCTAACTTTAATGGGAATTGGCAGTACGATGTTCTGCCAATGTAAGTTTTGCAAAGAAAAGGAAGTGAAGCAGAACTTCCAAAAAGCAATACATAATTTAAAGCCTAGAAGAGATGCCTTATAATGAGAAACTTCACATTTGTTCTGCTTAACAAAGTGAAGATTGAGAGCCTCTTGTTTGCATTGGAAACATCTTTGCGAGTTGCAGAGATAATCAAGTTATCTCTGATCTAATCTGCATTTTGAAAGGGGAGAAGTGATCTTACCGGGCTCTTCAGCTGTCAAGTCCATGGAAAAACATGCAGAGCTTTTCTCCAGAGCCTGATGGCTGTTAATGACTGTGAGAAATGCACATATAAAACCTCCAGGAGCTGAGGAAGCACAATCCTTTCAGAACACTTGCACTGGTGTCTTTCATTCCTTTTCTATTGCCATCCCAACCGCACTTTCTCCACTCAGTGCCTCTCTTTTACGCATCCCATCTCCTTCCTTGCCTTTCCCACCTGCCTGTGTTTCTCTGTCCAAAAGCACAGTATTTCTGAGGGTGTACCAGGACGATTTTTCTGAGCATCTCTGGCAGTTTCATGGCTCTGGACTGCTGAGCAAAAGAGCACAGTGCTTCACATCCCACTAAATGTTGTTTTTTTTTTTTTCAAAAGTCAATAGAAGTCTTTCTTCTTGAGCTGGAGAATGTGTTGAACTGCTTCCCAATCCCAGCTTGTCCAACATTGTCCCTGCTACTATGTATTGATCAGAGCTGGTATCCTGATCCCCTGATTGCAATCAGGGAAAAGATGAATCTTAAGATGTTTTACAGTATGAATGTAAACCAGCATTTCTTCCATCAAGGTGCCTCTTTTCTGCCCTGTGCAAATGATAAAACAGCTTATGTGTTGTAACTGATTGTAAGTAGAGCTGACTTGAGCCATTCATGCTGTCTGAGTGATTAAAATTCTCCAGATGGATTCTCAAAATGCAAAGGTCATACAATTGGTCTCCCTTTAAGTGAGAAATTCTTTCTTCAGGGTCTGTCTGCAAAACAGAGTGGAGTACATAACATGGGTATCTCTGCAGAGTTCAGTTCAGTATCTTCATGCTGTAGCACTTCCCAGGTGAGGAGAATGGTCCCAATTTAAAACACATTTTATACTTAATAGTGAGTGTCACATGAGCAGCAAGAACCTTTATGTTGTTAAATAACAAGCTTAACTTTTTATTCTGTGTTTTTAACCTCAATTTTGTCTGCTCCTTTAGTCTGTGTGAACTACAGATGCATTTGCTACAAGAAAATGTGACTTTATTTTTTATTTTTAAAGATTTTTATTTTCCATATTATAAGTAGTGGAAATAAATAGTTGCTAAATTATTGAGATACTCTCGATTGTATTGATTAATAAAATTATTTTGAAAATAGAGAAAAGTCTTTGTCCCCTTCTGCTCTGTTTTTCCAAAAGTTTAATTTATATTAAATCACCAGGTGCTGTATCTCAGTGTAAATCTAAACCATGAGTTTTATCTTGTATTTTCTGCCACATTTTGCCTCTGATATACCTATAAATGGTTGAAGTTTTTCTCATACATAGGACAGGTAAATACACTCTAAAGCAGAAATTGAGTGCAGTTTTTCTAATAAAGTGCTTTATTTCCACTCAGACCAGAAGAATAATTTTAGTCAATGTTTTCTGAGTTGCAGAAATATTTAATTGACAAAATTTCCATTTTAAAATAGAAATAAGTCTGTGCCAGTCAATGAGTAGTAAAATCCTAAGGGGTTTTCCTGCAAGCTGGAGGTTTTCCCTCAACCTAATTTCTGGTTTCATTGACCGGTGGGGTAGTTTAAACACAGCTAAAGGAAAAGTGTGAGCCTGCCAAAGGGGATGCCAGGAGACAATCCATGGTGGAAAATATGGAATTTTGTGTCCTCAGAAAGACTTCCTGGCCCCAGCTGGCCAGCCCACAGGGAAATGGGGACATTTACAGCAAATCTTTGATCCTCACTCATCATTCTCTTAAACTGTCCCTTCTTCAGGAGTGCAAGGACAGGAACAGGAGGCTCTTCCCTCATTAAAGAGCAAGAAGCTCCTGCAGGTGCCCCGGGGATCAGCAGCTTCTCTCCCCCAGCTGCAGAACTGAAGAGTTTCCCAGGCTGCAGCTGTCCCACGGCTGATTTTCCAGTTCCACAGGCAGCCACAAATCAAATCTCCCGTGCCAGAGCTGCTCCTTCAGGCTGAGCAGTGATCTGCCTTCTCTGTGACTTGCAAGGAAGGATTTGGTTTTCCCCCTTGCCCAGCTTTTACATGCAGTTTTGCCCACACACCTCTCTGCTCAGCCCTGGGAAGCAACTAAATCTTGTTTTCAGCCAGTTGCTGGCACTAAATAAACCTTCTGCTGCCTCTGAAGTGTGCTGATAAATTTCAATCAATACTGAGCCTGGAGTCTCCACTCCTGGACGGGAGCACATTTTTCATGTGGCAGGCACATTGCTGAAGCTCCAGAGGCTGAATCCATCTGGGGCATCGTTTTTTAAAGGCAAACCTTCTGGGTCCTTAGAAACTGCACTAATCCCCCTTGTTGAAATTTGCATTTCTAAACCATGATGCATTTGTCCTGTCACATGTTGTGGCATTCAACCAGGAGGTTAATTCATTGATTGACTTACCCCCTCTCCTCAGCCTGCTTTGCTGCTAATCTTCCATACAAATGGGAGTATAATTTAGATTTACCAGCAGAAACAAAGCATCCAACAGCCCTGCTAGGATGGAAAGCTTAGGGAATTCAGGGGATAAGAAGAAAAGAGCAGGGCTGAAGCAAAAATCGAATTAACACTAAAACCCTCGTGCTGAAAATGGTGGCAATTAGAAGGAGCAAATTGGGGAAAGAAAATTTTCTGCTTCCAGCAGGCAGGGCTGGGCACAAAGGCAGATGGGATGGAGAAAACATCAGTGTCCCTCACACCTTGTGATGGGTGTTCATGAGCCCCCTTCTTGTGAGGTCTGAAATGGGGGCACAGTGGCTGGACTGAGGGTTCCCCTGATCCCCCAGATGTCTGTGGTGGCTTGAAGACCCCCAAAGGACACTGGCATGACCCCCAAAGTGGCTGCCACTGCTGAGCCATGTCGTGGCAGCTTCACTACCATGGCTGTGATGGGCAGAAATCTGGTCCAGTTAATTTAAAGCACCTAAAATAAAAAAAAAACTAAAAGAAATAAAAAATCCCATTCATTGTTCTGAACACCTTCCAGCAAAACCCCCCAGCTGAGAGATCTTGCTTCCTGGGAAAAAAGCAAAGAAATAGAAACACTGGGTTTGTTTCTAGCTCAGTTTCTCAGCCCACCTCTCATCCTGCCCTGGCATGGAGAAATCCTGCCCCTGCAGACTGGGAACCAGCACCTCTCCACAGCAATCCCCCCATGCTGCTGTTACAGTTTTGGAGCAATTTCTGCCCTGAAGGTAAATCCTGTCAGTCTGTCCATCGGCCAAGCCACATGGAAATAAATGCTGATTATTAAAAGTATCATGATCTCACCAGCTTGGGGACCCAGCAGGCTCCAGGGACTCTGTGGAATCAGTCAGTGTGAAAGAAAATAGCAGTTTTTGCCCAAGTGGCACAGGTTTTGAAATGTGCAGGGAACAGTCCTTTACATCCATTGTCAACCTTGTGCTGCTCTGGTCATCACTATCAGCCAGCTGTGCCAGGGAATGGCAGGGAATGCCAGGAAATGCCAGGAAATGCCATGGAATGCCATGGAATGCCATGGAATGCCAGGAAATGCCAGGAAATGCCAGGAAATGCCATGGAATGCCATGGAATGCCAGGAAGTGCCATGGAATGCCAGGAAATGCCAGGAAATGCCATGGAATGCCATGGAATGCCAGGAAGTGCCATGGAATGCCAGGAAATGCCTCTCCCATGCCAAGGGATTGAGGTGCTGATCTGAGACCTGATGATTTCCCCACGTGCACTCAGAGGAATTCCCAGACTTTTGGCTTGTTCATTTTTGTCCCCCTGAGTGTCACAAAGTTGCAGAATAAAACCAAGCAAGTTGTCCCCCGACTTGTCCCACCACAGGAGTTTTGTGGAGGTGACACTGATGGAGGAGAGGGCTCTGTGTGCTGTCATTGTTGGGTTGAAAGATGCTTTGATGTGGTTTGGGAGAAATGCTGGGATCTTGCTGAAACTTGCGGTGGGAAGGTGGGAATTATATAGAATTATATCATCTATATTATTATATAGAATTATATAATCAAAAAATGGTTTGGGTTGGAAGGGACCTTAAAGCTCATTTAGTTTCAACCCCCAGCCATGGGCAGGGACACCTTCCACTGTCCCAGGCTGCTCCAAGCCCCAGTGTCCAGCCTGGCCTTGGGCACTGCCAGGGATCCAGGGGCAGCCCCAGCTGCTCTGGGCACCCTGTGCCAGGGCCTGCCCACCCTCCCAGGGAAGAATTCCTTCCCAATATCCCATCCAACTCTGCCCTCTGGCAGTGGGAGCCATTCCCTGTGTCCTGGCACTCCCGGCCCCTGTCCAAGGTCCCTCTCCAGCTCTTTTGCAGCCCCTTTAGGTGCTGGAAGGAGCTCTGAGGTCTCCTCAGGGTCTCCATCTGAATCTAGGAATAAAGGTTAGGCAAATTGTTTTACCCCGTCTGCCTCTGTTTTCTTCTCTCTCCCATCCTCCGGTTAAAATGCTGTAATTACAGAACTCAGGAGATTTTTCCACTGGGCAAATGAGGGGAAAATAGATCAATCTCAGGTTCAGAAATGAGAGGAGGAATCACAGCTGCCTTTTTGGAGAGTGCTGTGTTTGAACTGCAATCTCCTGCTTTCCCTGGCAATGGAAACCCCCCTCAGTAGATGGTGGCAAAGACCACTGCTGAAAAAGGCTCAGCGAGATGCTGGCTTCAATCCCTCCTCAGAACATTCAGACTTTTATGCAAAAAAAACCCCAACCAAAATGAGCATGCTTTGAAACTGCTGAATGCAAATCCTCACCAGCTTAGGCTTTTACCCAGGTGAAATGGGAGAAACTTTTCCTTTCAGTCTGGTCATTGTTCTGTAGCCTGGATGACTTGTCATCTGAATTTTTTTTTTCTTCAGAAACATCAAAATCAAGTTCTTTTGGCCTGTCTGTACCTTATATTCTAATATAAATTCTTTACTGGAATGTTAAGCTGGCAGAAGTCTGTCTTGGGACAAAGCCCACGCAGCCCACAAGCAGAGTTGCCTTTACAGGCTTTGAGCCAATTGTAAAAAGGGAGAAAAAAACTTCAAAAATATAATGGAAACCCATTAAAATGGGTTTAAATGGAAAACCATTAAAATTGGTTTAAATGGAAACCCATTAAAACCAATTAAAAACCCATTTTTAATAAAAATAATATTTTAATTGAATAAGAGATTATTCACATGATTCCACTTTCAGAGTAGATCAAAAGCATATTTAAAAATTACAAAATTTGGATAAAAATATCAAAGGCTGATATTTACTGGCTTTATATATCAGTTTTTAAAAAAATCTGTAGAAAGTTGCTATGTAACAAAATTTTACTCTGACTTTAGGAAGACAGTAATTCAGGAAGTTATCGTGGATTGACTCTCAAAGTCGCCTTCCCTGAAAAATGTTGATTCCCTATTTGGCTGCTTTTCACTCTTTGTCTGAGTTCAGTCACACAAAACCAAGAACACAAAGCTGAGGGATGTTGTCTGGGACTTGGACAAGAAAAATAAATGTGAGAGTGTTTTTGATCTGCTCCAGTTAGAAATGAAATGGATTGTTCTCTATTTTTTTTTAATTAACGTGTCTGAACAATATCGACTTTTTGGGACAACACCAAGCCAGAAGTATTCAAAATGTTCCCAGGATCCAACAGGGTAATTCAAGTTGAGGTGTCCTATTTACTGTTCTCTTGGAGGAGCTGGAATTTTCTGCCTGGTTGGACTTTTCTTTACCCTGCCCACTGAGGGTAAAGGGTGAGTCTGAAATGTGTCTGGCACATCCCAGCCAGGATGGGAACACAAATATGGGGACTAGGGAGCATTTAAAGGCAAAGGTATCAAAACTGACCAGGAAAGCATCACCAGGACATTAATGGCAGAATTTTTTTCAATGGAATAGGGTGCCCAGAGCAGCTGTGGCTGCCCCTGGATCCCTGGAAATGCCCAAGGCCAGGCTGGACAGGGCTTGGAGCAGCCTGGGACAGTGGAAGGTGTCCCTGCCATGGCTGGGGGGTGAAACTAAATGAGCTTTAAGGTCCCTTCCAATCCAAATCATTCTGTGATTCTGTATCTAGGACTGTACAAAAGGAAGATTTTTGTGGGAATATCCCTGAATTCAAACACTCTTGGTGTGGATACAAAACCACAGCAAATCAATAGCACCCCCAGAACACACTCAAGAGGGTAAACAGTAATTAAACCTTATTTTCTTGAAGATCCCTGTTCATATTTTAGAAGGTAAATCCATGGTGGCTTCACCACACAATATGTCCAAGGAAGGCAGGGATTTTTTATGTTAGAAAATGTATTTTGCTTGCCCTGGTATTCTCAGGGTAAGGATTACTCTGGATGTGTTTGTTGTACTTTCTGCTCTGCAGGCTGGGCTCTGGTGGCTTCCTGAGGAGAATGTTTTGTGAAATAAAAAGCTTTTTCTTTAAACAAACTGTGGCATGGCTTTTCATCCAGCTGACAAAACAAAACACAGAACATTTTCAGCAGTGTGTGGGAGTGGGTTTGGGGGGCTTCTGTTTACATGCAAGAATTACTTGAGGCAATGAATCAAATTGCTGGCAGCTTGTGTTGTCAGGACCCTACAATTTCTTTTTCTTTGGGTAAAAATATTTACTCTCAAAGGACCTCCAACTACAGCCTCAAAATGTCAGTGTAACAGATAAATTTCACTTATAAGATACAACAGACACTTCCTTTTTTCCCTTACCATGAGGCTGTGGTTTCTGCTTCGGATTCCTTTCCTCAGCTCTCCCCCTACCTTCATTTTTCTCCAGCAACTTCCATAAGTTTATCCTTCTTATCTATCAGCATGAAAAAATGCACATTCTGAGACAGAAATATTATTAAAAAGCTTTTGCAAATCTCAAACCCTGCTCCTTTATTTTATTTAAATAAGAACAGATTTTTTCTGAATTTGCTACCATTTCTTGGTATAACCCATGGTGCATTAATAAAATGTGGTTTGTTGCTTGCGGTCAGTGTTGGCTTTCCAGAGTTATCCCAGTAAGAAGAAGCACATCCAGATATGCTCTTTAAGTGAAGTAAAGAAGAATAAGTTCAGCCCAGCAGAGAGGTTTCAGTGGCATTGCTCAATCTGTACAGGTCTGAATCCTGATCCTGGTTGGTTCCCCTAAAAAAAGGAACCAGAGCCTTCCTCAGTTTGAGCCCTGCAGTCTCTGAGGTGCCCAGCAGAAGATGCTGCTGTCTGTGGAGAACAAGCCCATGCTGTGACACAGCATCCTGTGGTGTTAGAGTGCTGCAGTCAGTGACATACAGGCCATTGATTTCATCTGGATTTTCATCAAAAAGAAATAAAATTAGTCTAATTTTTTGATTAAAAAAAAAAAATAAGATGATTTGCCTTAAACACTATTTAAAAAGCTCATTATAAAGTGCCGTGTTGAGTCCAGGCAAGCTAAGTAAAGTCATTATAATGCAACCAAGGAAACATATTCAGTTTTAAAAGTGACAGAACCTGTGTTGCCATTATTGCTATTATTGTTACCCCTGAAGGAAAGAGGGAACAAAAAGTAGAAAGGATCCTACTATATTTTTTAATGTTCTCATGAATCCTGACTCACAGGTTTTTTCTTCTCAGGTATGAGTTTTAATAAGAGGATAATTTCCAAGTTGGCTGCATGTCAGGAGTATAATCTTTATCCTGCTTTTTAGAGGAATTAACACTTGGAAGGCTGTGATTATGTTCTGTGCTATTCCACAATAACTACTGCAGGAATTCCCAAAGAAAATATCCCCAAAACCCCACTGTTCTGTTTAACTAACTCATGTTCTATTTCAGTAACTTAGAGTGAAACCACGGACTCAAAACTCAGGCTGTGGTTGTAGTTCTGGTCCTGAACAGTTGAAAACTTCAAGTACTTCGTTTGCAGTTATTTGTGATTTTGTGGTGATTTAAATAAACAATTTCTCAGTTATAAGGTCTCAGTCTAGCACTGTTAGTCATGAGGCAGAGTAGGGTCAGGCCTTGAAAGTGTTTTTCATTACAATAGAGATTTCAGTTCAGATTTTTAATTTGAATTTTCCATTTTTTCTTAAAAAAAAATTATATCAAAAAGTCACATATTGCTGGGGTAACACCTTGGAAAACAGTGAAGCTGGTCCTATATCCAACAGCAACACAAACTGCTGTTTCTGTGCTTGTTTTCAGCTGTAAAATGTCACTTCTGCAAAGAGAGTATATCCACAGATCATTTTTTAGAGGGTTTTGACAGTTCAACCATGAAGCAGAGCAAGGAGACAGGAGATTTCAGAGGATGTGTTCAAATGTTGATTTCTTCCTTTTTTTAAAAATATGTGTACTCTTCCTTTAATTTCAAACCTAATTTCAAAATTTCTAACCACCTGACTTTATTCCTTTTATTCTTCAAGTAAGCCAAAGTTTAGAGAAGTATATGGCATTTTGTATAGAAAATATATGGACATGTATATTCTGAGGTTGTACAGTAGAAACCCCAAGATAAGTATGATGTAACTGATTATGGGAATTGGTGCTAAAAGGGCAGGAGAAGTGGCAACAGAAGGTTGGGATAAATTAAGGAAGAGCTGGAGGAAATAAGAAGAGAAGGGCAGGAACACAATGAGCTCTATTGCATTCTTAGGGTATGGGAACATCCCCAAACCTGGATCTCCAGCTGGCACAAATCTGTGGCTGTACACTGATATCAGCTCCTCAACATCAGCATTGATAACTCAGGATTTCCCTCCCAGACTCTCAGCAGGTCCCTCACCAGCTCCATCACCCTCCAGGAGGTTGCCTTGAGGGACTGGGAAGGAGCTGATAAAAATTAATGTTTGGGGTTTAATGGATTTAAGCCCCCTGGCCAGTGCTGCTCCCTGAGGAGCTGTAAAGTCACTTGATTTGTGTATTTGTCCCACTTTCTCCATGAATGGTGTCCAACTCAACATGATGGCACCTGGAATTGTGACAGCATCTCTCTGTACATTTCACTTCACCCATACAATTTTACACTGTTTTACAAAATCTGTGCCTGTTTTCTTCCAAACTACCTGTGTCAGCCTCATTCTGCTTCCTTGAGCTTAGCAGAAGTAAAGGGTAACTCTTCTTGGAATAACGAAGCAAAATAATATCAGATTTTATAAAGACAGTTCCAGTCCTGCCATCCAGAGAATGACAGCTTTATGTAACTGGGCAAGGGCTGCCTTTAGAGTAGAAACCATAATAAATGCATTAAATAAAACCATGTGGTGCTAATTGATTCAATGCCTGCTCTATTTTCCTGTGTTGGCACTTCCTCCTCCTCTAGCTCAGCATAGATTTGGTATTTCCTGAGAGTCTCAGGTGTTAGAACAGAAAAGGCATTTTTTATTTAAATGGTGTTTGTCATGGAAAAAGCACAGCAATGTGTTGGTTTAGGGTCAAAGTGTGGGCAGAATCTTGTGAAAATAGATGAATGCAAATGCTTGGCTTTTGAGGAACTCTACCTGAGTAACCGAATCACCTGCAGCAGTAATGGGGTGAATAATGAGGCAATAATGAGGCCAATCCATGGCGTTTGTTCACTGCCTCGGCTTCCAGTGTTTGCCTTGACCTGGCAGAAGGCTGGAGATCAGCCAGGCACCAGGAGAAACACCCAGCACTGCCAGGAGCCAGCCCGGAGAGCAGCCTGTGCCAGCCACGGGAGATTTTATTACAACTCACCTGGTAATGGATATTTTCTTTAGGGCTCTGTCAGCTGAACTTATTTAATGTGTAAGAGTCTCAACTTTCTTTCAAAAAGAGATTAATTTCTAGCCTACATAGCTGGGAAGGCAAACATGAAAATGAAGTAGGAAAGAGGGAAATGAAAGTTTCAGAAAAAGCACTAAAGTTTTATTATAATTAATCTCATATTTCATGGGTTTGGACTTTGCATTTTTCAATACATGGCATTAGCAGCAGTTCACGTGTTTTCGACAATATTTTTTTTTTCATTTATTTAAACCAGAATGATCTGAAATTATAGAATTTCTTATGTGACCAAATGGTTTTTAGAGATTTTCTTTTGCCTTGTAGACACACCATGGTCCAAGGACAAAGAAGCTTGTGCAGGAGTGCTCAGTAAAACTGACACTTATCCATACCTGTACAGAATAACGTCCTAGGGGTGCTTTGGCTGAATCCCACCCTTTGTAGAATGGTGCAGAGCCCAGCCCGTGTCAGGCTAGAGCTGGTGATGAATGAGATAAGGAAAGAGGGGGACCCTGGCAGGCAGGAACTGATTCTTTGTCCTTATCAGTGAACTCAGCTGTGGTAAATTCACACATGGCCCGAAGGTGTTCCCCTCTGCTGATGGGCCACAGCTGACCCAACTGCACTGATGTGGTATCAGCTGTGCCACCTTAGAAGGTGCCAAAGGCTCCTGGAGTGTCTGATCCACAACGTTCCATCATCCAGTTGAAACTCCCTGCCCCAGGGGAGGTACCTGAGCATTCCCATTTAACCTGAATGATATAAATGGTCCTGGGCCTTTCTTCCCCCTGGTTTTTTGGGATTTCTCCCACTGCCTCATGGATCCCAACTGCAACTGTGGCTTTGACTGACACTCATCAAAACTTCAACAAGTCTCCTAACGAGGCTTACGGGTGGTGAGATCTTTCCATTCTCCTCCCTTCCTTCTTCTACATTTTCCCAATTGATATTTTTATGCTTTTATGTTGTCATATTCCTATGGGTAACAACCACCCAAACTGCTCCATACCTGTTTTCCTGTGCAACCCAATTTTTCTACAATAAACTCTCCGTGTATATTTACAAACACCGATCATTCAGTGTCATTTCACTCTAATCCACCCCAAGGGCTCTATTAACAGCGACCTGCATTATTCTTGACTTCTGGGGTGGGGTAACAACCCTGCAGTTGATAATTCCTCTCTATCATTCTGTGTTAGCCCAACAAGCAGCGCTGCAGGGCCATAAGAAATGCAGGAATCATTGCAAGGGTATTTGGGAAGGATGGAAAATAATGCATAGGGATAAATGCAGTGTTTGACAGACCCTACAGTACTTTAGCAGCCCAAATCTCTCACTCTTTTCTTAAAAGCTTGAAACACAGTTTGTAACTTTGGAAAATGACTTTTTTTATGGAATCACATAATGGTTTGGGTTGTGAGGGACATCAAAGCTCATCTTGTTCCAACCCCCTGCTGTGGGCAGGCAAACCACCCACCTAGATCAGGTGCTCAGGACCCCATCCAACCTGGCCTTGGGCACTTCCAGGGATGGAGCATTGTATAACTGGACTTTCTGTATAGCTAGACTGAAAAAAACCTCACTACAAACAGTAATTTCTCTCTATTATTCTTGTAAAGAAAAAACCTGTTATTTTCACTAGGGAGGTGGATGATGAGTACAAAGAGGTCAAACCTTCTTTTACATTATTATGACCAATTAAAATCCTCTCTTTATTGTATGAGAGCTTCATCCTGGCAATTAAAAAGAGCCCCAGAACAGCAAACATTTCTTTCACTGATTTTATTAAATAAGAAGCTAGAAAAGACCACTTGGGTCATCAACTCCCATCCCATGAAATGAAAGGTTGCCATATAAATGGATGCTCATTTTTAGAAAGGTCCCTAAAACCCCATCTGAGGTGATCTGTTCCCCACACCCTGCACCACTTATCCCAGAAACACATTCAGGAGCTCAGCTCAAAGGTCCTGTTGTGAAGTACCCCAGGGAGAAAGGAGGAGTGATGTAGGAAATTCCCAGTTACTTTCATTCTCTGCAAGAGCAACAGTATTGCTGTTGGATAAAACTCCCAAATGCATATATAAATGTCCATAAATTTTGAGTAAATGCTTGATCTTTTTTTTTTCTTTTTTAATCTACTTTTCATTTTTCCTCTGGACAAGCAATTTGTGCTATTCCAGTCTTTTCTTATTTATGCATCTGGAAAGGCCTTGTTGATCAAGCACCAAGATCCCAAGGCCGTATAAAATTTTGATGAGACGTTTTCTTCCAGGGGTGAGAAGATTGAACATTTCACCCCAAAGTGCCTCTTTTACTAAAACTAGGCCACTCCAGCCTTCTGACTCGCACAGCCAAGACAGCAGCCCACGCTTGGAGCTTGGATTTGCTGGTCAGAACAAACTCCTGGTGGGAGAAATGTTCCTCCAGCAGCGGCCAAGCTCCTTCCCAGGCTCCAGCTGGTTCCCAGCAGGTGTGTTGGATGCACATCTGTTTGCCCAGGACCTGCTGAGCTGTGACCTGCCCTGGGTGGAACAAACACTGGAGAAAAGCCTCCCCCAGCTGGGACTGGCTGCTCCTGCAAAGCAGGATTTGTGGAGAAGAAAGGAAGTGTCTTTTCACCAAAAGAAGCACCCAGAGCAGGCCCAGGGCTTGGGAGAACTTGTGGTGTTCTCTGCATGGGTGACTTTGGCATTGTCCCACCCTCTCCAGCCATTCCACATTCCCTGCAGTGCACAGCTGGGCTTGTCTGCAGGAGGGATGGATGTCCCTGCTGATGAGAGTGTGGTGGCACCACCTCCTGTCCAACACGAGCCTTGTGACACCCAGGCTTCTGCTCTGCTGTGCAAGGGTGAGTTTCATTTCATTTTCATGCTGGAGCAAGGGAAGGCAATTCTTTTCCCAAATATATTCAATAAAATACAAAACCAAAATTGTAGATGCTGGGAATTGGTGCTGCTGCCCCTTACAGTCATATTCAAATTGACTTTAAACACGTAAAATGATTTCTAAACTGCAATGAACATCACTTCATGCACATTTGGGGCATCTGCATTTCCTATTGTGACTCATCTAGAGATGCTTTTCTTGAATAATATTCTCAGGGCTTTGCATGTCAGTGTGTGCATTTTCCTTATCCTTGACATGGAGCAACTTTGAGAGATTGTAGTTCAGGGAAAAAAATATTTATACTTCAATATTCTTCCTGATGGGTTTTAAAATGCACGTGTTACATGGGCAGTGTCTCTGAGCATGGTGGGGGGTTGGAACTTGGTGGTTTTTGAGGTCCCTTCCACTTTGTGATGCTGTGATTCCATGAAAAAACTTTGGCATTATGCAAGTGTTTGCATCTACCTGAGCTGCAAACCTGAGCCCTTTGTGTTGCCTCTGCTCATTAAAACTGGGCTGGTGTGGAAATGCTTCAAGGACGAGCAGGAACCAGCCCAGCTTATTCTGGGAAATGGTTTCAATGGCAAAGCAGAAAATCTGCAGCATGTGTGTGGAAATTGGTTGCTCCGAGGAAAAGCAGGATAAATATGTTAGGGAACCCAGGCCTGGATGGGGCTAAATAACAATGTGCATGTTTCAAAGTATATAAAATTATTTTATATAAAAAAACATTCAGTATTTTCTTGGCTCTTGGACTTAATGACAACCAGTTTTTGGCTATCCTCACAAAGCTTTGTGAATAGCTCTATGTACCAAAACAATCTCAGGACATTGTTCAAGCTCTGTATTCTAATCAGTTACATTCCACATATCCCCTTTTGCCTTGTCCTTTCAAAGCAACCAGAAAGGAAACACTGGGCTGGTTCCTTGCAGCAGAGGAATTTTTCCCCATGCCTGGATGCAAATCTGACCAAATTCTCTGCACTGTCCTTCAGTCTTCTCACCTGGAGCCAAGTGGGTAGGTTGGGTTGCCTAAGTTACCTCCTTCTTTTTATTTATTTTCTTTTTATTTTCCCAGGTTATCTCATGAGGCAAGGAACTTCTGGTGCTATTTTACTCCCAGGGGAATATCAGTTTAGGTGTAAAGCCAAGCCAGCGTGGCTGGTTTGCCTCCTGAGGTTTGCCAGCCTTGAGGGGAAGGCAAGGTGAGCCCAGGGCTGTTGTTAGAGGCTTCCTTGAGGTTTGAGGAGGATCTGGCCATGACAAGGTCCTTAGGGCCTTCTGAATCCCAAGGAAGCAGGGGATAGCTGCAAGATCATGTTCCTTTCCTTCAGGTTTGGTGACTACAACCATAACCTGGGTGTGTTATTGTCTGTTGGAAAATCCCTGATGCAGCATTCCTGGAAGTAAAGAAAATACAGAAGACATGAAAAATGAAGAAAATGTGGATCTTAAAAAAAGTAGTCCTTGGAGCAGTAACAGATTTTTGAACACCCAAGGGTGAAGGCCCTTCAAATTTTGAAGATTTACAGTCTAAAATGTCTGAGATACCTGCCAAGACAGCAGTGAACAGTGAGCAAACATCTCTTGTTAGCTGGTTCTCTTTGCAGCTGAAGGACCAAATCACTCTGGCACTTGCCTCAGTTTCTCTAAAATGAATCAGCTCAGCCTCACCAGGGCTGCACTTGGAGCCTTTCATCCCTCTCTGCCCTGAGTTCTTCGGCTCTCCAGCACATCAGCTCCTCAACTTAAGTGTTTAAATTCCCAATTTCCTGGCTCTGGCAGCTGTTAACTTCAGCAAACCCTGCCTCCTGCAGTGCTGGACACCTACAGCTCCTGCCTCCTGAGGTTTTATCATGCTCACAACCATTCTCTTCTGCTAGTCCAAGTGCTTTGAACCTCCTGGCTTCAGAAGCTCAGGGGTTTGATTTCTTGCTGAATTGTTCTGTTTCAAACACCTGCCTTAGCTCCTGCTGTGCTGCCTTCACCCCCCAGCCTGTAATTCCAGAGTGAGAGGTACCTACTGGGGTGTTCATTAGGTAATATTCACTTCTGTAGCACGTACAGAAGAAAGGGAAACTATTGAGAGCAGCCCAATGTAAATGTATGAATTCAGTTCTTCTCAAATGCAGCAGTATAAAGGCTCAGGCATGGTTAGAATGACAGGACTGCTCTGCAGCACCACCTGCTGAAGTGAAACAGTTTTTAATCCAGTTTTAGGAAGGCACATATTAACCATTGGAATAGGCCAGGCTTCCTGCTCATTTGGCTTTGGACTGGGAACAAATGTTCCAGGATTCACCCTGGGCTGTATGACACAGCACTGTCGGGGACTGACTCACATTTGCCAGTTTGGTAGGTGTTATTTAAATTTTTTTTCAGTCCAAGAAACTTTTTTCATGGATTAATAATACTACTGAAGCAAAAAATGCTTCAGCAGTGCTTGGTTTGGTAATATCACTGTGAGGCACCAGAGCACTTAGGAAATGCTGTTAATGATCCAATGAATACTGAGCTGGCTGCTGAGTGTGCCACTGTCACAGGAGGAATTTTCAGTGGGGATGAATCGTTCATGTGTCCTTTTCCTGATATGTCCTGATACAGGATAACTGGATATCCCACTGAAATTACAAACTCAGAGGAGCTGGGCTTACGTTTGCCACTCACAGCAAGGGAGTGGGATTTTTATTTGGCACCTCCAAAATTGCATTGAGGTTTGAGAAGGGATTTGCACTCAGCAGCGTGGATCAGACTGAGTTTAGGGTCCCCCCGTTCTGGCTGGCTCATGCAGGAGAAAGAAGTGGGATTATGATGCCAATGGCTCTGTGTGAGGAGCATCAATGCCATGAGGGTGGATTTGATGACCTTAAAGTTTTTTTTCCCAACATAAACAATTCCATGATTCTACACTGTGTATAAATTACTCTGCTGAGTGTATTTCAGCTTTTGTCTAACTCTCCCAGTTATGTTTTGCATGAGTTGAGTTACATACAAGTTATATTGTGTTATGTTATATGTGTGTTTATGTTCTATAGCATGAGAACTAATTTCTCTCCCCCACTTGCTGCAGTTCTGGTGAAATCTCTGGGGTTTATTCCCACCAGACACACACTATCAGACATGTCCCTCCTTCCCCCCCTTTTTCCACCTTCCAGGTGTCCTTTGCTGCACCTGTGATGCAGGGCAAGGAGCTGGCTCTGTCTGTGGCACGGGATTTCCAGCTGCAGCTGAATTTCCAGCTATGCCCTGCCCTCTCGTGGTGTGCTGCTGGCCCAGTCATGCTAATTTCTTGCTGCTCTTACACCACTAGAAAATAAAAAATTGCCTGGTGACCCCTCAGAGCTGCACCTGGACGGCTGGGGTGGCAAAGTGCTGCACCCCACCCTGCCTCTGTCAGCAGCAGCACACCTCAGCACCTAAAATCAATGAGTTTTCTCCCAGACAGAGCCCAAAATAAATGGCATGTTATATTTTTGCCACCTGTTATACATCCTGCTCTTTTATGGGTCCTCTCATCCAAAGCCTGCACTCAGGGACAGACGATACCTGGGAAATCTCTAATGCCAACCCTTTCCTCTTTTTAGCCAGGAATGCAGCTTTCAGCCTTCCTTTCAGACTCTTAATCCAGTCAAGCACCTCTTGTTCTTTTTTCTGACTTTCCCCTCCATAATTGTTCTATTCCCTTTCACAGTGCTTGCTCCTTCTCAACCTTAAATGGAGCATTTGAGTCTTGTACAAGCCAGGCAGAGGAAGTGAGGAACCCACATTTCTATGGATCCCATCCCTGATGCTGAATTTAAACCTCTCAGTGCAATAAACAACAAAAGCAAAGTCTGCAGTGGGCTCAGCTGATGCCTTTCCAGTCAAGCCAACATACTTTCCCAGGGGATATTATTATTTTCCTTTCCTAAGCCTTTTCAGATGGTTAAAAAAAAAAAGCCACCTTTTCATCTCACAGTCACACATCCCTTTCTGCTTATTTCTCTGTCTTATTTCTTCTGGGTTTTTTGGCTGCCTTGCTTGGCTTTACTTTTTTCCATGCAATTTTGTGTCATCAATTTGTTCTCAGCATTCCAGGATATCACTAGACACAGCTGCAGGATTTCTTTCTTATTTTTTCCCCTTTCTCCATTCCTTTCTGTAGCTGTTTTACCACAGCCTTTGTCTCCCTGCCCTGTAGGAGTGCCCAGCTTGTATTGATGGACAGAAGTTTTCATTGCCTTCCATCTCTGATTTCAACAATTTCAACAATCTAGAGGAGGAAATAATGTGTGTTGACCCAATTAACCACCCAGACAGTGCAGCACCAGCCCCAAACCTTTGGTCTCTGAGACACCCAATGTGTTCAATAATCAGGATAAACTGGCTTTAGCTTCTTTAAAAGCTGAACTCCAAGTTATTCACAAGTCATCTATGGCTTAGGCCTCTGTAGCCTAAATTAAATGAAGTTTTGGGAGCTGCTCTGAGGCTGTTCATCTACTGCAATGTTCTGAGTAGCAGCAGAGCCTTTCCCTTTCCTCACTCCTGTTCATTAACAGAGGAAGAAATAATTTTCTAAGTGTGTGAGACATTATCAGACTGAGGAAAGAACTGGAAATCTGCCCCGTTTTCCTCAAGGAAGGTGTCCTGTGCAGCTGCCCTGCTGTTCAGTGTCACGCAGCAACTGCTCCTTCAGTGACTAAACTGCAATTTTAAACCACTTGAGTTGTATTTTTAGCATTTTTTCAATAGATCTTCCACACCTCTGCCAGCCCAGCTGAGGGAACCATCACATCCCCTGCTGGAAGGGGAAGTTTTTCACCCAGCAAAGGGAAGTTCAGAAATGATGAGGGTGAGGGAAAGTGTCTTTCCTTTGAACTGTGATGCAGTGATTACTATTTGTGTCTCTTTCAGACCTTATTTTCTGCTAATTGTGCCTTGATAAATACACAGCAGGCCTCTAATTTTAATGGCAGCTTCCAGCCTGGCAGCCCATTAGGCCCCTGCCATGCTGGCAATCATTTTGAGGGTCTTTCTATTGATTGAGGCAGTGCAGAGTTTTCACAGGAGCTGTGACTTAAAAGCATCTGTCCCCAGCAGGACACGGATGAATCCAGCAGAGGTGAGCAGCTCCCAGCCTCAGCTGCTGGGGACATCTTTCCCTGGATGGGTCGGTGTCTTCTCCCAAGTAGCAAGGGACAGGACAAGAGAAAGGCCTCAGCTTGCAACAGGGGAGGTTTAGATTGGATTTTAGGGGAAAATTCCTTCATGGAAAGGTTTGTCCAGGCCTGGTACAGCTGCCCAGGGCAGGGTGGAGTCCCCATCCCTGGAGGGATTTAAAATCCGTGTGGATGTGGGACCTGGGGCAGTGGTGGCCTTGGCAGTGTTGGGGTCTCTGACTCGATGATCTCAGAGATCTTTTCCCAACCTAAATGATTCTGTGATTCCACGATGCTGAGGCTGTGCCAAGCCAGAACTTCTCCACACGCTCACTAAAATTTTATTCCTGTGAGCATCTGAAAAGAAGTAGAAATTATTTTTTTCCTTTTGCACCTGCCTCTTCTTTTTCCAGAGTAGGAAAACCCGCGTTCATGGCACAAAGCAGTGCTGGGGTTGGCCACAAGATGGTACTGCAAGACAAGAATTCCTGTTGGAGACGCGGCTCATGGAATTGTTAAGGTTGGAAAAGACCTCCGAGAGCTCAGGCTGTCCCCCAGCACTGCCAAGGCCACCACTAACCCATGTCCCCAAGCTCCACAGCCACAGGTCCTTTAAATCCCTTTAGAGGTGGTGACTTGACTGCACTGGACAGCCTGTTCCATGCTTGACAACCCTTTCAGTGAAGAAATTTTTCCTAAAATCCACCCTAAACCTCCCCTGATGCAAATTGAGGCTGTGTCCTCTGGTCCTATGGAATGTCCCCTCACACAGGTGAGATCAAGCCAGAATGACTTTTTATGGCACTGTTGCGCCTTGTCTTTAACAAAAGAACATTTGGCTTAGTTGTAAAATGGACTCATTTCTTGGCAGAAAGATACATTCAGAGCTGCAACAACTTCATTTATCTTCAGTTTGCCAAGCTGAAGCCCAGGGCCTGTGGCCTGGACTCACAGATCACAACACACCCTCTTCCACATCAACCAGTGCCTGTTTTCCTTCACAGGAGATCCTTTGTTTTTATTGTACTTCTTCCAGACAGCCAAGGTGCTTGGCCCAAACACTCAAGGTCTTGCAGAAAACACATTTCACATTCCTCTGCAGTAGCAGCGAGAACATTTGGAAGCAACCCTTTCCTCGGTGCCTTTGCACTCAGGAAAGCTGCATCTTTGTCTGATTTCGTTTTGTCCAGCAGAGATAAGAGCAAGAGCACAGTATGAGACATGGAGTTTCTCAGGTCTTTGCAAGGAGCCACTGCTATGCTTTGGCACAAGACACCAAAAATGAAAATGTATTGTCTTGATATTAATTCCAGCTTCTTGGCAAATTGCTGTCTTGGGGATGTGGGTCACCTCAGCGCTGCGGTGATTAATAACAATAAAATTGAACTTTTTTCACAGCTAGAATTGTCAGCAGAAAGGTAAAGGGAGCTGGAAGAACTTGGGAGAGCCTTGTCCTGTGGAGAGATTTGCTGTGTAGCCACTGACTGGCTGTGGCTGAAGAAGAGGGGCTCTGACACCCAGCACTGCCACATCACTTGAGGAAATGTTGGTTTATTTCATTCTGAGTCACCAGATCAATTTTATTTTTACAGCCTGAGCTAGAGAGTGATATCCTTACCTCCAAAACGACTTCTTGACCAATATTTGCTGCTGTTTGAGTCTTAGTTTTGCCACAATCCAACAGCATAAGGCTGCAATGTGTTAAAATCAGGAGATCCTATTTTGGAGCTCATGAAGGAGATGGAGACATAAAAGCAGCCTCAGTGAAGACTTCACTGTCAGAAGGACTACAGGCACAAATCAGAGTGTGTGAGCTGTTCAGTGCTCAAGTTAATGATAAGGACAGATGTATTAATTAGCTTTTAGGGCTGCTAAAATAATATCATTAGATCATGGCTGTAGTTGACAACTAAATGGAAATATTTGACCATGGCAGACCAGGTTAGGAAACATCTGTAGAGAGTTATCCTGACCACACAGTGTTGATTCCAAATCAAAGCACAGCTGGGTGAACTCTTTGGTGTAAACAAGTTGTTGATTAAATTTTTTACATCTGCAAATGGTGGCAAATTCATTCTGATTTTCTGTTTCACAGTCCCATGATACATTTTATTTGTACTGCTAAAGTAGTCCATTCTCAGCTCTCCAACCATTTCTGGTCTGTGAGCATTTCTGAACTAGAACTAATCTGTTCTGGTTGTCTAGAATACTTCAGTAAATTACTTATTTTAGGCTTTTCAAACCCCAGACAGAATCCTTTTTTAAACAGCACATTACCAGTTGGCAAAGAACCTGGGAACGGTCTTCTGTTGCAAAACATCTCACATGTCAGCAATCATATTCCCGTGTGAAATGTTCAGGATCCATCAAGTTTTCAGCATTTATTCTCAATTTAGAAACACATGAAGTGAATAATATGTCCTCATGGAGAGGGATAGGGAAAATTTACCTTTAGTATTTGTAAATGTACTTGTGAATCTGTCAATAAAACTGCATTGTGGGGTCCAGCATCCAGGTTGAAAGGACACATGAAGGCAATCAGAGAGGATTCTCTGGGGTTTTGATAGCTGTCAGCTGGGCAGGAGCTTCCTTTGACCCACTCAACACACATTCAGGGAGGGAATAGTGTAGCCCATGAGAGGAAATGATCAACAGGTAGCATTTATATTTATCTCTTAAAATATCTCTCACTTAAGTGGGACTTCCACCTGCAGAAGGCTGCAGATTGTAGCTGACAATGACCTAACCAGGTGTGTTTGAAATCAAAGATTGAATTGCTGCACCTATAGAAAAATCTGATCTTTTTTGTCAAATAAAAACTCTCAGTTACTCCCAAGTTTCTCCATAACTTCCAAAATGTTGTTTTTTTTCCCTCAAGTCCACGTATCTCGACTTCTGTAACTAAATATAGACATTTTTCCTGAAGAGGGAAACATACAGCCTAATTCCTCAGGTAATCCTTTCTGTAAGGTACAGAGAATCCTTCTCATTTGTGATTTTAATAACAAAATTTCATATGGCTTTTAAAATGCATATTCCTTCACAATGGAGAAGAGTAATCCTGCAGAATTTAGCAGAAATATCCATAAAAGCTCTTCTTGGCCAGGAATGGACTTTTAAATAAAAGTGGTTTCCTGGGAAAATGTGTGAGTGATATGAATATATTATACATATTCATACTTACATGAACAAAATATGGAAGGCAATGAATTTGTTATGCTAAACACCAAATTGGCCTGTTTATGTTTCAGCCACCCATTCTTACCTGGATTATAAAATTTTCTTTTACAAGAAGTGTGGCTAGGAAAGTCCATTTATCTTGAAGATATGAGACTTGGAAATTTATGTGAATGCACTTTCTCTTTCCTTCAGAATTAAGGAAACACACTCAGTGTTAGTGAAGACCATTTTTAAACAGGCTGACAAAAAGAAACAGAATTTTAGTTTGAATTCAATTAAAAATTTTAATGACTAAATGACATTGATTGCTTGGAAAAAAAAATGAGTGAATAACATATATTGAAAATGAGAGATTATAAGTGTAATTGTAGGAAACTGATGCTAACTCTGTGTGGCAGCATCTCAGAGAAGGTTACACTTCAACACCCCTGTGGAAGAGTGTAAGGCATCATTGTCCTAATGCTTGTCCACTCCTTTGCTGGGGTGAAAGAAGTTGCAATCAACTTATTAAAGCAAGATGCTTTCCATTCTCCCAAGGAAAACGTGGTAGAGCTGTTGAGACTGCTGGCTGAAGGTGAGACTCTCAGCTCATCCATCTGTTGCTCTTTGGAATGGGAAAAAAAAAATTGTAAAATATCCACGCACAAAAATAGAATTTAAAAAAATAAAAACTCCTTTAAGCACTGTAGTCGTGGCAAGAAATTTACACGTTATGTCCTCTTCCATAAAAAAGCATCATCAAAAAGAACTTGTGCCAGTTTTGTATTAAAAGGCCTATAGAAATCTCTTAAAATTGCCTTGGTGGTTGGCAGCATCGGGCCCAGGCTTCTGTCTTCAGGTCTTCGGGTGTTTGATGCAGGACTCTTGGTAATCAGAGCTTCTTGTTTCTCACTCAGAGGTCCTGTGGAAAAAGAGAATATTATCTTCAAATATTTCCCCCAAAAATGCCAATCCCAAAGAAATCTAATGAATAAATCGGAAGGTTTGCCATGGGGAGAAAAATGTAATTTTTGTTAGCAGCTGCAATGTTTCAGAATATTGAATAGAGGCTTAGATCAGTAAAATAAATCACTACTGGTAAATATGGAAATAATACATGTTCCTCTCCCATTAATTAATCATCTCTATAAAAAGCAGCATAAATCACTCCTGGAGGAAAATACCTGTTTCAGAAAAAAACCAACGATTGAAGACAACTTCCCATCCATTCTGGAGCTGCAGGTATTTTATGCTGCTATTTCATTTCATGGTGTGAGTTGACTAATACCCAACAGAAACTCTTCAAGCTTCACTCAGCACTCAGGGAAGCCCTGTTTTGTTTGTTTTTGAGGCTGGCAGTGGGATCAAAGTGGGCACACGTGAAGTGATGCTCCCACTTTGGGAATAAATGTGCATCAGCAAGATAAAAACCTGCGGAGTTTTCCAGCACAAACCATATCCAGGAAGCAGATGCCAAGCTTTTCATCTGTTCAGCCTGCTACATCCAAGCTTTCTCATCATCTAGACCAATCTTTGGACCAGACAGATGATTTTTCAGCCACATTTTCATTCTCTTGCTGCTGTCAAATCAACATTGGGCAACGTTTTGTCTGCCGGCGCTTCTTCCGAGGATTAGCAACAGATGTCTCAATCAACACAGCAAAAACACAATTTCCCCCTTCTCCTCGGCTACAAACACAACCTTTCATCATGCTCAGATTTAGGTTCTGGGCTGGTAGCACTTTCAGTTTGTTAAAATTGTGTGGGATAACTTTGCATCTCGGTAAGTCCGTGGCAAACAACCCCTGAGTGCCTTCAGAAGCAGGGCTGGCTTCTGTATTGGAAGATAAATCCCTGCATTCTGAGTGGTCTGGATTTTTGTCTTCTTTATATACTCTTACTAAGATCTTTTAAAACCAGGCATTTGAGAATTTAATTCTGCTTGACTCCAGGCAATGAGATTAACTCATCCTTCAAGCTGAATTCCTTTGCTTCTCTATAAATCAAAACCAACCTAAAAGAAGGAGGATAATAATGATTTTGCACACTCAAACCAGCCAGCAAGCACCTACCCAGATCCAGGAACTGGAACACCATGTGCATGGTGTACCTCATGTTTGATGCATGGTCCTCCAGGCGAAGAACAAGGATCTGATCTTTGTTAAAAACTGTCAGCCAGTCCAGGAGATACACAACATAGAGCCCTACTTGCAACCTCACCTGTAAGGACAAAAAAACCCAAATTATTTCACCTTACAACACTTCTAGCTGTAAAAAACCAGCATTCACCTCCATCATCTGGGCAAAAAAATCCCCAAAATGTGCTTTTAAGGAATGAAAAAAAGGAAGTATGTGAATATTCTTCGATCTTCCTCTTGTTTTCTGAACAGCTTAAAGAAATCTTTGCAAACAGCTTCTCTGCTGGTGAGAGATGTCATTTTACCAAGGTGCACTTGCTGCAGCAGCCACAGGTCTGTGTAAAAGTGTTGCACAGACACAATTATGTGTAGAAGGATGCTCAGCCACCTCACATCCAAGCTCATCCGTGCTTGGAGCCTTCATGGAGACACTGAGGGCTCTCACCCCCGGATGAACAGAGATTCAAGGGAAGATGCTCAGTCCTGTTCCATTCTCCAGACCCTAAGGCTGCTTATTTCAGTTTGATTTCACCTTGGGGACATAGTTTAGGGGTGGGCTTGGCAGTGCTGTGTTAAAACTTGGGCTCAGTGACCTTAAAGGTCTTTTCCAACCTAAATGATTCCATGATTTTCAGCTGCACCAGGTCACGCTGCCATGAGCAGGACAAATATTCTGCCTCGCTGTCAGGTGTGAGATTTGGGTGCATTTTGCTGCATCCTCTGATTGCAAGAATTAGGTTGAGATCTCAGCTGCAGCAGTGTTGATGGTGCCTTGTCTGAGTACCCAGAGAGCCAGACTCTGTCAGACCAGAGAGGGGGAAAGGCAGATTTTCAGCCTTTCCTGCCCTTATCTCTGTTTTTCTTCCCTCCTCAATTTTACATAACAAGTTGAAACATTAAAAGAAGAGCCTTGGTGTTCTTAAAAAGTCCAGCCTCCAACTGTGCTTATAAATATTTTTCTAAATCCCTTCAGGCTCAGAGGAGAGGAACATGAATCCCACGTCTTAAGCATCTTTCATAAAAGAGACTGAACATCTTCAGCTGGCATTACCACAGAGCCCATGAAGTCAGACAACAGCACCTTTCACTTCTGACACTGCCCTGTGACCTACACTGATACCTAAATTCCTCTAAAATAGCCATATTTTGAATTATTGCTGAATTATTATTATCCTGTGCGATTCTGATATGTGTCTTTGGCTGCTGATAAAATAAGTCTCCATATCTAGCAGATTTCTTTATAGATGTGCTACACCAGAATCTGGAACCTCTTATTTGATTAAGACACCAGGCTAAGATGGGGTAATTCTGGCAGGGCAGCACCCCAGCCCTCAGTCAGTGCCTCATTCCACTCAGCACTGGGGCAAAGCTGTGGTTTAATGTTTCTTTTCTTACTCCAGGCTCTTGTAAATAGTTTCTCCATCTTCCTTGTACACTCCTTCAGGTGCTGGCAGGCCACAATTGGGATCACCCTGGTCACTGTGCCTTTCTCTGGGTAATGTCCTTTCCACTGACTCCAGGAGCCAAGCACCCCTTTCTTCCCCCTTAGCATCCATCAGCAGCCACGATGCCCAGGACACCTCTCTGGTTTCAGAAGCACGTGAACAAATAGCAATCCCCTTTTTTTCCTGGCATAGTGACAGAATTAGCAACCTAATGAGCCCACCAGGGACAGCAATCCTCACTTTCTCAAAGCACAGCAAACCACGAACACAACAGATTTAGCAACTTGGCTGAAGAAGAAGCTAAAAAAGGCCACTGAGGAGCGCAGTTGGCATGTGGGTTTTATTACAAACACCTGCCTGAGGCTCCATGGAAGGAGAGGCCTTCTCTGCTCATTTCCAAAAGCATCTTCTTCAAGAGGGCTGCCGAAGACAACAAATGGGGATGGGTTCTGCACCCTGAGGATGAACATAAGAGGAAAATCTTTCCTTCTGGTTCTCTCTCTGCCTTTCTCTGCCACACTGGAAGGAATACATTTGTGCAAGCAGATGGCTGGAAAATTCTGTGATGCTGCCCAGCAGCAAGTGGTGTGTGAGGAAGTCCTGGGGGATGCAGTCAGGGATGAGCAGCTCCAGTCTACCTGGTAAGCGAGAGCAGTGTCCTGTTTGCTCTGCTGCTGCAGGGCTCCAGCCCATGGAATACACTCTTGTACTGTTATTTTATCCCGTGGAAGAGGCAATAACTTCACCCCAGAGGCAAAGGAGGGAACCACTGCCTCCAAATACTTTACAGCCTGAGCAAATAAAAGATGATTGAATGGCAAACTGGCCAGATGTGATACTTCAGGTCCATCTCTTCTGCATTATTCTCTGCCCTTGAGCAAAATCTGAAGTCAGATCTATGCTAAAATTGTGAATTTTGGAATCCTAAGCCTGTAATACTTATCCATTCCCCTGCCAGCAGTTTCTGTGTTTTCTTGTATAATTTTCTGGCATGCAAAATTTAAAAAAAAAAAAAAAAAAAATTATCTAGTTATTGGTAGCCTTTTCTTACAAAAGAACACATAATTTATTCTGATTTCGAGGCAATTTGGTACTGCAAAGATCTTTGCCAGAGCTACTTTTTTTGGAGACATCTGCAAAAAGCTTGCACATTAAATTGTAATCTTCACTAAAGTGCTCTCCCTGCACTTGCACAATAGGAAGGCTGTGTTATCCCCGTTGGCATTCAGCAGGGAACAGGCTGAGGAGCCAGCTGGGCCCCCACCCCATCTTTTACATGTTTACATATATATTTATGCCCTCCACTTTTCAAACAAAGAAGGGGAAACTTTTGATTTCTCGCTGCTTCCTTGCACGGGATTTTGCTGTCCTAACAACCTCTCCAGCGGGTTAAAAGCAGCAGGGGGCCAAGAGTGCCTGGAAATACGTACGGGCATGGCGTTGTTGAGGGTGTTGTTGTAGACACAGGCTCGCAGGGAGAAATCCAGCACGCAGCCCTCAAACAGCTGCAGGGACTCCGCCACTTTCTCGTGGAAATCCTCCGCGGATTTGTTGGCGCTGGCGAAGTACAGATAATCGGAGTACAACCTGTGAGGGGGAAGCGTGGCGGTGAGGGGCCGAGGGAATGCAAGAATATTGATTTACACAACAAATCTGGCAGTTCCAGTCAGTTCCAGGCGTCCAGGGAAAGGGGATGTGTGTGTAAGAGCGTCCCGCACACAGCCTGTCGCCCAGTGACACTTTTTCCATTCATTTTAATGAGTTTTTGCTCACAGCAAAACCCTCTCCAGGGGATTTTGAACAGCATCCCCACCTTCAAGGTCCGCATCCCTGCAGACCTGACCCTAGAAATTGTGTGGGCCAATGCTTTCTCCTGAAGGCAAAGTTTTAGACTTTAAATTCATGTTCTCTGTGAACAGAACTGGTCTCAGCTGGTGTTGGTGCCCCTCTGCACCTGGTGTTCCGTGGACAGGAACAATCCTTGTCTCTAAAGCTTAAAGCTGATTTTAGAAACTTTCATAGGTGGGTTAGAAAGAGTAATTCCTATGTTATTATCAAGCCAGCTACCATCACAAGTAAGAAAGAGTCCAGATTTCCCATTCCTTTTACAGGAAGCTTCACCTCCAATCTTATGTTGACTTTCCATCAAAAACTTCCAATTTACAGCATCCTACCTGTTGATTTTCTATTTTTTTTTTAAGATGCAGCAGGAGTTTCTCTAAGTTACAAAGCATTATCCTCTCATTGCACACTTTTAGCACAAGTTTTACAATTACTTAAAATCACTTTAAAAAGATAATGTAAATTCAAATTCCTTTGGGGGTGATGTGGTGAAACAACCCAAAACCTACAGGCAAAGAAAATATCAATTTTAGCATTAACCCCTGAAACCTTGATTAGGCTTTTGCAAGATAAACATGTTTTAAAGAGACAAAGGAAATGCTCAGACACAACATAAATATTAGACTGCTGAATATGGTATTTTAATTTCCATTCATAATTAGGCTTAGAATGACCAGAACCACAACAACAGCACAAGATTTTGAAGACAATTCTGTATCACTCAAGGAGTCACTTCCCCCAGTGTATTTGCATCACAGATTTGATACCTCCATAGTACCCATCTCTTGATAAAATTCCAGAAATCCTACATATTTGTCAGCCTCTTTCAAAAAACCACAGGTGTTTAAGAAATCAAAACACCAATCTGTTTAGGTCTCACTTATTACTGCAGTAACCTTTTGTATTGCATTTTCTTTATTTATCCTTTAACTTCCCTAGATTTCTGTGGGTACTTAAAAACATCTCATTTGGAAAGTTTAGGCCTTAATCCAGCAAAGCACTTAAGAACAGGAATATCCCTCTGCACTCATTATTTATGTCAATGTTTTGCAAGAACAGAATTTTAATTCCCATGTGAAATAAATGAAGACTCTCTGTTTATTAAAAAAAAAAAAAAAAAGAAAGAAAGAAAAAAGGGAAAAGCTGAAGGACCAGGCCAGATGAGTTCACCTAATTAGACACACAACAGCATCTCCTGCTTGCAGGAAATGTGGATACCAGGGATGTCCCAGGGATGGTGGGACTGAGTGGTGAAAGGCTTCTTCCTGGGAAAAATCAGCCAGCAGGCATCAGGTACAGCATGGGCCAGGCTGAAGTGTCATTAAAAAGGTTTAATATGACTGCTTGGTATTTCTAACCATCCATCAAAAGAAATGCATCATCTTTCAGACTTACTGGCATCTTATGAAAAACTACGTTCTTGAAGACAAGTTCTCCCTCTGCAGGGCAGTTGAGATTTCCTTCCCAATTTTTCTTTTTCTTTTTTTTTTCCCCATCTGTTTTTAATTCTGGGGACATCTGCCTTTGCTGATTAGGATTTCAGCTGTTCTAGCTACTTGAAGAAGTCCTTCCCTTCAACCTCCAGCCATTCCAATGAAATAATGACACCAATTGATAACAGCCATCTCAAAAAAACTGTAATTCAAATATTCCCTGCTGGGGATAGCCCAGGCTTTGTAGAGGTTAGATCAGAGCTCATGCCAGCCCCCTGCCCTCCTGGCTACTCCAAGGAACCTGTCCCACTGCCTGGCATCACCAATGGATGCCTGGGCTGTCCCTTCTGCTTTTGCTCCTGCAGCTCAGACGAGCCATCAGGAATGCAGGGAATTGCAAACAAAAGGGAACCAGTTTGTCATAAACACAGTAAAGGAGAAGAAGCTGACTTTTTCTGTCACCCCTGCTAAAGCTGGCAAAGAGCTACCCTGCCATTAGAGGGTGGTTAAGGCAATCAGGGAGTTTGTCACTAATTTACATGAGGAAGCCGCTCCAGCCGCTCTCTCGCATAAAATTACCATCTGTTAACCCCCGGGGTCAGGAGATGCCGTTGGCATTGAGAGCTGCATTTCCTGACACAGGAGCTGGGAAACATCTCCCAGCCCTGCTCTCACCGCAGCCATGTCCTGCCAGCAGGGAAGCTCCTTGAGGAGCACCACCCCAGATCTGGAGACTGCTGGGCAGCGGGTATGGGCTGCCTGCACAAGCACCACGGGTCTGCTCTTCTCCCAGAGCCACCAGAGCCTGGTCCTCACCATCATTTTCATCCTCACCATCGTCTTCATCCCCACCATCACCTTCATCCCCACCATCGTCCTCATCCCCACCATCGTCCTCATCCCCACCATCGTCCTCATCACCACCATCGTCCTCATCCCCTACCGTCATCTGCATCCCCCACCATCATCTTCATCCCCACCATCACCTTCATCCCCACCATCACCTTCATCCCCACCATCACCTTCATCCCCACCATCGTCCTCATCCTCACCATCGTCCTCATCCCCACCATCGTCCTCATCCCCACCATCGTCCTCATCCCCTACCGTCATCTGCATCCCCCACCATCATCTTCATCCCCTCCATCATCTGCATCCCCCACCATCATCTTCATCCCCTCCATCATCTGCATCCCCCACCATCACCTGCATCCCCTCCATAATCTTCAACCCCATCATTACCTGCATCCTCTTTCTTCTGTTTTTCTGGCACTTTGCCCTTGAGCACTGACCCTGCCACGGGTATTCTGAATATCCCTATGGAGCTACAGTGAGAAGGAATTCCCACCCCCTCAGTCTGATCCTTGTGGACTCTGCCTCCACCCTCCCCGTCACCCTCATCACTATCATCCTCCTTCAGAGGACACAGTAGGAAAGAATGTGCCAGAAATCTGGAGGAAGACTGGAGAGAAGAACTGAAATGCAAGTGTAAAGCTGGACATTCCTGACTCTCCATAGCCATTTGAAACAGCCCATGCCTTGGCATAAGCCAGGCCCTTTTCCTGCAAACCAAGTCAGGAAGACCAAGGATGAACTCCTGTAGCTGTTGGCTGTGCAAGCTACAAATGCCCAGTGAAACTTCACAAGACTGTCTCACCAAGCAATTTAAGGAGTTTAAAAAATTTGTATCATTTGCTGACTCCGGAGCTCTTTAATCATTCTTAATCATTATTATTTAATCAGTTTGAAATGCAAACCCCATGAAAACATAGATTTTACTGCTTAAATGAAATGAAACATTTCCCAGGACAACTTCTGCTGAGATCTGAAGACACAGTGCCCTCCTAGTCTAAAGAGCCCTGCTGAGAACCAGGGCATATTAGCTCAGGTAATGGCATTTGATTGCATTTGGAAAACTATAAATTCTTTTTTTCAGAGTAGCTCAGGAGTCCAGGCATGGCACTCACGGCATTCACACTCACATGCTTCTCTCTAAAACATTATCACTGTTACCTGTGCCAAAATACACAGAATAAAACCCCTCTTATCACAACCAAGTAGCTCTCAAACACCACGTGAATATTTACTTGCATCCAACAGAGTGAGAACTAAAAATATTATTACAACAGGAAAATTTTCTTGCTCACCTTTCAACAGGGTCCCTCAGCATGATGATAAGTTTGGCATTTGGTTGGAAGGCATGGATAAAATCCTGGATTAGGAAGGGAGGTTCTCCTTCAGTGCTGTTGTCATAGAAGAAAATCCAAGCGTTGTTGTCCCACATTGTCGAGGCACTGGCCTCCCCTGGAAATGAAAAGCATCTCTGCTGGTAACTCATTCCATTCTTCATGTTGGAGTGGAAATTGGATGAATTTTTAAGTGCTATAGGCAGACCAAAATGGACTCCATGAATTTCAACACACCTCAGTTCTTGCAGGCTGCTCTGGCCAAAGCTCAGAGCTGCAGCAACCCCACTGCCCTGTGCCTTTGGGAGTGCAGGGATGCTTAAGGCAGGTTTTATGCAATTCCACCTGAAATACTGCTCTCCACAACCACACTGCTTCCTGCTGGTGGCTAACACATGCAGATAGATTTAATCTGGGCTGGAATGGACTGCTCAGGGTTTTAGCACATTTTCCAGTGAGGAATCATGGAACCACAGAATGATCTGGGCTGGAAGGGACATTAAAGATCATCTTGTTCCCATCCCTGTCATGGGCAGGGACACCTTCCACTAGGCCAGGTGGCTCCAAACTCCATCCAACCTGGCCTTGAGGAGGCAGGAGTTTGTCCCTGCTGAAGCCTTGCTATGCTCCTTGTAGCACCCACAGGTTGGCCTGAATGCTCCCAATCTCACAGAAGCAGCTTGCTAACAAATTATAAAATTTCCCACAGAAAAATGTGGAAACCACCACCCCTGCTGATCACCAGAGTGAAAAACAATCAGGAGAATCAGTGAGCATAGAGGAAATATTTAAAAAGCAGCTGTGTCATTAGGGTTTAAAATATTATTTTTATATAATTATTCATGTAGAACAAGTCAACTATTTACGAATAGATAAAGGTTTATAGAATAAATAGCACACTTTGCAGATTCTGGTATCTTTAGTGTCTGAAGAATCTCACTCAGAATGCAATGCTACAGGGAGAAATATATTCAGTAAAAATCTCTGCCAGAGTGAGGCATATGATGGTTCAGCTGCTAAATAAATGATCTGATATGTTGTTTTGAATTTTGTAACCTTCTCTGTCTTTTTATGTAATCCTGGCATTTATGTGGCACAGTACTGTTCAATAAAACACGTACAGAAGCTTTTTGGGGACTTACACTCTCTGACAGTCTAATGAAAGGTAATTCTTGCTAATGAGGTTTTTCAAATCAAAGGGAAGGAGATTAAAAAAATAATAATGTTGTAGGCTTATAGACTTGTACATTATTTCCCTATTTTTCCTTCCTTCCTCTGCTGGGAAAGCCCAATAAAGATTTAAAAAGATGAACAAAACACAACGTGAGAAATGTACTGGCTCCAAACTTCAGCTGAACATAATGTGATTCATTAATAAAGTCTGGGAGTTGTTAGAAAACACATTAATCTTCTGTCACGTTCATTTTGCCTCTTTCCAGGAGGAGGAGATCAGGTCCATTGGCTATAGCTGGGTGTCCACAACAGCTCTGCTCTTCCATTCTAAATTAATTAGCCAAAGCACTGCCTAATCACCAGCAGGCTTCGACTTGTCAATTAAAACTCAATTAGCTGAGGTCCCACGCTGGGTGAGGCAGAAACACAAAGGATTAAACAGAGGCAGGAGCTGAGACAGCCCTGCCACAGAAACCTCTCCTGAGCCACGAGGACGTGGGGACGTGCAGAGGGTACGAGCACCTGCAGGCAGGGATTTGCTGGGGAGGGCACTCCAGGGATGGGAGCGACCTTGGCAAGTCCCTGCTCAGCCTCCCTGACAGGCACTGAAATGGCTCCCTCAAAAATGTTTGCCTAAATCATGCCAAGGTAATTAAAGTCTATGACCTCACCGAGCCCCCTGTTCCTCTCTGGACTCGATGTGATCATCCCTCACAGCTCTCTGCTCAGTTCCCCAATCACCTTGGATGTTCTGTTGGATTTATCCCAGTGAGTGTGGCCAAACCTGCACAGCCCCCTCAACTGCTGCAATGTGAACTACAAGAAACCCAACAGTGCATTTACACATAAATAGGCAGATTCTCTTAATATCAGAGCCCACATTCCACAGAAACTGTGAATTCCACCACCCGAAATTTGCAGGCAGAACACAAGTCAGGGGAAATCCCATAACCATGAAGGTTGGAGAAGACCTCCAAGGTCATCAAGTCCAACCCAAGATCACAGGCACAAAACCAAATCATGCTAAAGCATTAACAGGGCTCAGGGTGCTGCTCCAGCCCAGCAAAACCTGGGGTCAAAAGGATAAATCTTCCCACAAGATGACTGCCACAGATTTAATGAGGGGGGAAAAAATATATACATAAAAATATATAATAATCATTCTGGTCCCTGCTGACTTTTGTAATTTTAATTTCTTGAAACAGGCAAACAAAAATTTTCCTGAACAATTTGACAGTGTTTGGTTTTGTTTTATAATACAGGTTTAATACCTGCAAAGAGACAAGCCATATTAAACATGAGATAAATTAATCACCAACAATTAATTATGTCTAATCACGCCAGTGCAACTGAATTATGTTTTTTCTTATGGACTTAAAGAACATATAAATTATTAAATTGCCTGAAGAATGGTGCATAACCTCCTCATTCAGTCATTAATGGATTAACATCATATTGTGTTTTCACAAGTCATTCCTCTGAATTTATCTTATTAATGATCCCACATAAACAAGTCCAGTTCAGAAGGCCTCGGGCTGGATCAGCCCTGTCCTCTCAGGTTCATCTCCAAACAGATGTTAGGGGGTTTTTTTTGGAAAACGTGGTTATTACCCACTAAGTTTAATATCCAAAGAAACCTAAATTTTCAAAATAATATAACAGGATGAACTACTGAAATATTTACAGTTTTAATTTGATTTTTCTTTGCAGTCATCTGAAATAAGAAAAGGAAGATTATGAGCAAACCTGATATTCATACAGCTTCATTTTAGGCTAGATGGCTTTGTTTTGTTTTTTACCAAGGTCATAAAAGACTGCCTTAATGAGTATAATCATTCAAGAATTTTCCTGTAAACTTAATAAGAAAACCCAGCAGAACTTTAATGAAACAAGAAATGAGACCACAGGAAAAAGAAACACAAAGTGAACTCTACAAAAAGCTGCAACAGGAGGTGGGTAATCAAAGATGTACGTTGCCAATTAGATTAGTGAATTTAATTAGTATAAGCACTTCACCCATGAAAGGACAGGAGATATTATTCTAAGTAGCAGGAAAATCTGCAGATGTCCTTGATGGCAACATTTCTTAAGGACCTCATCTTGCAAATGCTGCTCAGTGTTGCAATGTTTAATAAAGTGAATGATGGACTTATATGGAGGCTGGGGAAGAATTGAACAAATGTGACTCAGACAAGGCTCTGGTTTAACCAACCTAAGGCATCATCACCATCTCATCCAGCCAGCAATAGGTTAAAATTTTAGGTTATAATGATACCAAACCCTCTGAGGGCAGGCAGCAAAAATCTTGTCTCTATTTTCTGTAGAATTGTGACTTCAAGCCTACTTGAAAAGTCTCTTTTTGACAGGTAACTGTCACTTGCACAACTACTTTTTGCATGGAATGTGTCTGCTTTCCCTGTGAAATAAGACTGGTAAAATTCCCCACCAGTTTTCTGGTTTTAGCAGACAGCAAAAGCAGAATTTAGAAGTTTCTGATGTTCCTCATGGGCACTGTAAACCAGAGCACCATGGGCCAGTGGAAGAGCCCAGTGGATTGACCACTGAGTGTCATGGGAAGCAATCCAGGGATCCCTCCCTAGAGCCCAGTGCTCACCGTGGACTTCCAGGAAGTACAATCAAACAGCACTACTAGACCATTTTTAGTGGTAATTAGGTAATTTAATACCAACTAATTATATCAATTTCTTCTGTTGGAGCTTGAGAAGAGCCACTGGGAGCTTTTGCTACCACATCTCTTGCCAGCTCCAGGACTTCTGCAGCACCCAGTGTGTGTCATACCACCACAGTTACTGATTTATCCCAGACATTGCTCCAGCATTTGGAACTGAAGCCACAATCCCAGCACTACAGGCAATCCCCTCACAATTTTCCTTAAACTGGATGTGGCACCTGGGGACATGATTTAGTGGTGACCTTGGAAGTGCTGAGGGAATGGATGGGCGTGATGATCTTAGAGGGCTTTTCCAACCTAAGTGATTCTATGAAAACAAAGTGAAAACTGTGTTTGAAGGAGTCACCAAGGTCATTCTTGGAAAAAAGCCCCATATTAATTAAATGCTGATGTTCATCAGATATACAGCACTCGCACAGGAACTTTCTAAAGATAATCACAGCTTCTTAACAAAGAAAGAAGGAAAAGAAAGCCTGCAGGAACAGAAAGCCAAGAGCTTCCAGGCACACCAGAGAAGAGCAGCATCAGGGGCTCTGTGCTGAGAACCAGCCACAAAATCCCCCTGTGATGCCTCAGCTCTGAGCACTGCCAATGTGGAGCTACAGAGGATTTTGGGGCTGGCTTTGCCCTACCAATGATGATGTTGCTCCTCTTGCCACGTTCCTTCACTGCATCGCTCTGCAGCACGCTCTGGATCTGATGTGCTGCCAGGTCGAACAGATCCAGGTAATCTTCCACCGGGTAGCGCTCGTGAAATCCATCCCTCAGCCGGATGATCCCTGAAAAAACAGCCAAAAAGAGAGCATTAAAATCAGCAATTATAACAACAGCAGGGCAAGACGAACTACTGGTGCAAACCAAGGTGGTTTCACAGACGTGGCTGGCCCTGAGCCAGCCAACATCAGCCCGAGATCAGCCCGACCAAGTGCAACCCTCAGATAAAAGTGCCAAAAATGAAGAGGCTGAGATCTGAGATACTGAATGATTACACCATAAATTCGCAGTGATAGGAAATATTTTAAGTGCTCTGTTTTGTTAGTCCCTGCATGAATGAGCTTGGATTTATCTTCTTCTAAATTTAGCTTTTGGAAGGAATATAGAAGATAAGATTCTACTTCCATTTGCACCCATGTAAATTGCAGTAATATTGGACTCCCACTAGATTTACTGTTTTGAGATTGAGCACAGGCTCTGATGCCAAATATGCAAATCAACACACACTGGGAAATCATTCATGGTTTTTTTTCCTTTCACAGGTATGCAAATAAAGCTCCACGGTAGTATCTTATTTTTCTCTTCTCCTTCCCTACACTCCAGGGGGAGTTCAGTATCACCTTCCCTCTGCGTTTCTCAGCATCTTGAGCCACATCCTGTGATTTTTATACTTCTTTTCCCACTCCTGTTTCCAAATCTAGTCTCACTTCTCCATTTGCTGTACATGCTCCCCACACAGGACTTCTCAGCTCTCCCTTTCTTGTTCCCACAAGGCCAATAATTATCAATTATGTGGGAGGAAAGCTCAGCAAGGGAGTTCTTTTGTCCATTGCCTCTGATTTTCCCCTTTAGGAAAGTGGGATTTAATGAGGGTAGAAGAAAGTTCAACAGCGTATTTTGACTTGTTTTGAGGGGGGAAAAAAGTGCAAGTGTGGTACTACAGACAGCCTTGGTTTGTTGCCACCCCACTCCTGGGAGCAGAAACAGTGGCAAGGAGCCAGGAGAGAGAGACAGTCAAGCTGAGACAAAGTCCTGTGGAGCATCAGCCATCCCAGCAGAAGGGGAAAGGAGTGATTTGTGAAATGGGGCCTCCCCTGAGGGCTGTTTAACTTCAGCTGAAATTAGTCAGTCTCATAAAAATCCACTGAATCAGAGGATGCCATTGAACAAAGAGACTTTCTTGTCCAGCTTAAGTGTTAGAAACCAAACCAAGTTAATAGCCAGGAGCATAGGAGTCATAGCCACTCGTTGGCTGTCTCAGTTTCACTTGTGAGTGTGTTTGTCATATTCTCTGTTTTTCTTTTTTTAATTCTTAAATAGTAACCATTAGGTAATGTACTTTTAAGGCAGAATTAAAGGACTGAGCCACCAGGAATAAACTTGATCTTTCATTCCCAGTGGCAGACAGCTGAGATGATCAGAAGGTTATCCCTGCAGATCCCTCTCCCATGAGACCACGAGCTCTGCAATGTTTCCTCATTCTCCAGCTTTACAAAACAACTTCAAAAAAACTGAATTATGCAAAGAATGTTCTCTTCAAGGATCAGCACTTGGTCCCCAGTGGCTGACCACAAGACTCTGCAAGTGGAGGGCTTGTGAATGCCAGCACAGAGATAGGAATTCACCCTTGTTCTCAAGTTAAATGCACTCCAGCCTGATTTTTTACATTCTTCTGACTGTTTGGTAGATCAGGTTCAGAGCTTTAGTGAGCCCAGTCTTGCTGAAGTGAGGCTGGGTGCATTGCCTCCTCCAAAATTCGTCCCAAACATTTACGTTGAGGCTAATGCAAGTGGAGGTGTAAAACAATTTAGTTTAAGGTATCAGTTGGGTTCAGCCTTTCCTGCCAGCACTACCAGGGAACACAAAATCCTCCACAGATTTTGCTGACAGTCCCTTGTTCCCATCACTTTATCTGAACATGAGAAAAAGCTGTGGCTGCCCCTGGATCCCTGGCAGTGCCCAAGGCCAGATTGGATAGGGCTTGGAGCAACCTGGAACAGTGGAAGGTGTCCCTGCCCATGGCAAGGGATGGAACTGGATGAGCTTTAAGGTCCCTTCCAACCCAAACTATTCCATAATTCCCATGTTTTGTCTTCAGTCAGCTGCTGACTGTGATGAATAAGTCCCTTCTCATGGGTCTTCAAGGAGCACCACGATGCTTCTCTTTGCTTGACTTGGTTTCACTCCTCAATTCACACTGGTGCCTCCAGTGTTTCTCAAACAGGACTCAGTTATTTCAAAAGCAAAGCTGTATTTTCATCACATTGCTTTACATCTCCGTTTACAAAAAAGTATTTAGAAAATGTCCAAAATATTTAGTTTGGCAACTTTCTTACGGCATTTGCGAAGGAAGAAAACTGAAAATTTAACAGCAAAATCATGAAATCCCATCTCTGTGGCTGAGAGCTCCTCACCAAGAAGCAAGGAACAAAACCCTGTCTGCAGGAGCTCAAAGGTTCTTCTGGGATCCAGGGCACAGGGAAACAAGATGGAAATGACAAGACCACATGTAGGAGAAATAAAGAATTTGAGGTATGATCTCAAAATAAAAACAGAAGCAGCACTGCCAGTGTCCCAATGCCTCAGAAAGTGTCCTTTGTTGCCTTTAGCCACAGAAATTCATTATTTACCCATTCCAAGGAAGCTTAGAAAAGCACCAAAATAAAGTCGTGATCAAAGTCCTCATCTACCCTCCAGTGCCAGTTTTTCCTGTTCCAAAGTCTGTGTCTGCCATAAAGCACCAGCAAATGAGAAACAGAAATTTAAGATGTCACCAAAATAAGCAGAATTTTCCTCTTGGAAACAGTAAAATCACTGAAAAGTCTTTGATCTTTGATACCAAAGTCATATAAAGTGAGGGCATGCCAGCACTTAACAGCCAGACCCAAGAAGAGGAAAATCCAGTGCCTGGGTGGAATACAGAAGGCACAACACTCCTCCACATGTTGAGGAGAGGAGTTAGGAAAGTAAAATGGGTCTTCTGCAGCCCATCTAATCTCTAACCACAAGACTGACCTTCCTCAGCATCCAGAAAGAGATAAGAAGGAGAAGAACTCTTCAGATGGATGAAATTCTGTGCTCAGCCCCACTGCCCCGAGACACCCTTTGGAGGTGCCTTTTGCTCCAGCTGGCCACAACCCCAGCTATTCAAGTGTGCCTTCAGAGATGGAAATACTGATATGATCCAAGAAAAATATCAAAAATATGTGCAGGGCCCTCAGTGTGAGAGAGATTCCACATGCAGAGCATCTCTACTGTTCAGTGTTGGCCAGAGCTGTGGCACTGATGAAGCTCCTGCCACAGTTGTATTTATTGAACCATAAGGACTGAAATTTTAACTAGTGACCCATCATTTATTGATGTAAGAAAGGCTTTACAGAATTTTGCAGTACAAAACTATCGCTGCTGCTCTTCAGCTCCCCCATGACAACCTAACAGTTTCTCTTCTTGCCTTCATAAATTAATAAGGCTGGGTTTATACACTGTTTTTGTTTTTCCTTAGATTTTCCAAACCGCTGCAAATAAACCAAATGAAATGTGCATTTTCTCAAGAGGTTTAACCCAAAACACCACTGAACAAAAGCAAGTTTAGCATCCACCACCTGGATTTCTCAAAACCATCCACTCCAGCGGTTCCTAGGCGAGCCAATACGGAGCTAATCTATAAACTTCATCCCAAACACTCACAAAACTTTTAGAGAGACAACTTGCCTGAATAGCAAAGGACATTTTCACTCACCAAAGCGTTTCCTGGTCCACCAGTGGGGCTCCTTGATGGCCGAGAAGCGAACGTCGGGGTGCAGCCTGAGGCGGTCGTACAGGTCCGTGGTGCCACACTTGGGCTGCCCGATGATGTAGAAGTGTGGGAGGCAGCGCAGGCGGTAGTGCTTGTCCTTGTAGTGGTACAAGTGGTTCCAAAACACCTTCCTGAGGTAATCAAAAATGATCCTAAAGCGCTTGGAGTACAGCGCGTAGGAGTTGGTGGCGTAAGGATCCGTGGTTGTGTTCCCCCGGTACTCCTCATACCAACAAGGGTTCTTGCTGTTTGGAAGGAATTTATTAGGAATTACCGAAAACATCTGCAACATAAAGAACAACAATTTCAGTCAAGGCAGCAAGAAACCAACAGTTGTACTTTTCTTACTTAGCGTGGTGAGAGAACAGAAACACTACCTGGATATTTCTACCTACAAAGTTGACCCCATTTTTTGCTTCTGATGGCACCAGAACCAAATCCTGTGCAACCCGTTGGACAGGGAGACAAGCATTTAGAAATTCTTTTATTTGAAGGCCAGAAAGGGCCTCAATAATCCCCCCAATGCCTCTGCAACCCCAGGAACTGATTTTTAAAGTCAAACACCTAATAGTCAAATCAAATTACCTTCCAGTTTTAACTCTGAAATACAAGGTTTGCAATGATTTTCAGGAAGGCACCCTGGCAAGCAGTTATTAGAAAGGCTCTTTTCTTATTTATCATTTCAGGTGACAGGTAAATCTAAGTCACAATGATTTTGCATGAGGGAAGGTAAAAGTTCAGTGACATTGTACAGCTATCAGAAGGCTGCCTGACTTTTTGCTTCAGGTGTCAAGACCATTTACAGAACCCATCCATCCTGCCTATGACTCAGAGGGATGTGATCTACAATATCAACTTCTCAGCTGCTGTGAATCTGGAGACTCTAGATGGTGTAAATCACTGTATGAACATCCAAGCAGTTGCACTTTTTTATATCTAGGCAAAAGATTGATCCGAAAGCCTTGAAATAAGGACATAAAAAGCAATTTAAGACACGCCTCAATTCATACTTACATGTGGCTCTTGCTTCCTCAGCTCTTCTAAATCAGGGCGCTGCCTCGTTATAAACTCTATCTTTGAAGTAATGGTGTCAATAATTAATTTAATGCTTGGATAATCCTTTACATATGAAATATTCATTTTTGAAGGCTGGTAATAGTCTTTCATGTCACTAAGGCTTTCATTGTCCATTAAGCTGGGATTGCTAGCAAAAGCTCCGTAATGGAAGGGAGATGGGATCAGCAACAGGCTGTGCTTGGCTCCAGTCAGTATGTAGGATACCATCACCAGAGTCATTATGATCAACCCAAACATCAAACTGCAGAGCTTCCCCTTCCTCAGGCAGAAAAACCCATTCCAGCTCTCACAGTGGTCAGTCCTCACTTCCAGAACCGCGAGCCACTTCATCTGCTTGCTGTCGGTGTACAAAGGGATTTTATTTTCTCCTCTGCACACAGGGCACCTCTGGTTATTGTGATCAGGTCCACGGCATCTGAAACACTGTCTGTGCAAGTCATTTGGTAATAAATGTATGCAGCAATTAATGCAATACCTCATATTACTACAGTTAAACTCCTACATTAATGAGCCCAGCACAGCCATGAAAATGTTTCTGAAGCATGTGAGTCATCTTCTGCAAGTCTGAAATTATTTTGTTCCTGGAGTGGTTCTACAACTACTCAGCAATGCAAAAGGACAGGTTCGAAACAGAATAAAAAGTGACATGTGTCACAGAAAGGAAAAGAAGCCCCAGCCACCAGCAACACACAAAAATAGATGTACTCTGGATGTGGTTCCCAAGAATTTGGCTCAGTAAGAGGAATGTGACAAAGTAAGGATCAGCTACAAAACTGGCTCAAGTTTTTCCCATTGAACAAAATGAGAAGGAAAAAAAATTGTTACGTAGTGTGAAAATATGCAAAAAATAAAAATAACTCATTGTCCTCTGCTTTGTGCTGGAGTAGGCAAATATGGGTAGAAATTTCCAGGTTCCCTTAAAACAAGCAGGTTCCAAACTGCACTACTGCTGCTGGAGGCTTCATCTTCCCAGAGGTGGTTCCAAAGAGAAGCATTGTCCAACCTAGAGAAACAAACCCAGATATTTATGCACACCCAGACATCATATCCACATCACCCACAGCCATAGCAAAGCACAAGCTACCAGCAGTCATTTCAGATTTCTGTTTGAAAGATGCCTGTCGTTTGCCAAGTCTGTTAATTACAGCACTCAGGATATTAAACCCAGGAAACCTTTGGCTCCAGGTTCACAGCGAGCTGCCCCTGATTTTCTATCACCCATCTGCTCACATCAATGACTGGTTGCTGCCACAGGTAACACTACACGACTCACTAACCCACCCAGCAGATCCTAATCTGCTCTTGAAATATGGGAGCATTTCTGGACAGTATCCAGTGACACAGGTTTAAATAATTACACTCTATCTGCTCCTGGGGACCTTAAATGAACAGTCCTGAAGTGGGGTAGGACCCTGTTTGAGGCAGGGATAAAGTAACAGTCTCCTTTCACACATGGGAGATAACAAGCCAAACAAAAAAAATATATCAAAAGCCACAAGTCAAACATTCAGCAAAGTGAAGGGATTAAAAAACAGACACAAGGGAAAGGTTAATGACAGCATCTCAGGTTTCTGGACCAAATGATGGGTCCTCTTATTACTCACCAAATCAGAGAAGTATAATCATTACTATTATGAGTCCCACAATTTGACTATTTTGCCTTTAGCTCTATCAACACCTATTTTTACTGCTTAAGCAACACTGCTATAATTCTAGATAATAACTCCTGCTTCATTCCTACAACAGTGTCCTGATCAAATGGGGCAGTCACTTCAAATCCCACATTTATCATCATCCTTCTGGCTGCATTTTTGTATGAGACAAAGTGCTTTTGTAAAAATCATTTGTATTCTGATGTTTCTCCCACTGAAGACTGTCACATATTGAAGGATTTCTGCAATCAGAGCAAGTAGGCTGTGTCTCAGGGACTCAAGAATAATTAGATAAATATTGAACAAAAGTATTTGAAAAATACTTTTCTTCCCCCCAAAAAAGTTCATTTCCTTAATGAGTTTATTCTCTAAGCCAGATGAGGCAGACAGAAATCACAGCATAATCATTACTGACTATATTCAAACCAAAGGGAAAGAAATCAGTGCAAGACTTCTCAAAGAGACCAGTTTTAAAAACTTCTCCAAAGGACCAAAGCTGTGATGATTTTGACAGAAGTTTGAACAACTAGAGATATTAAATCAGATTTGTATGGGTCATTTTAGACCTAGAAAGTTTATTCTTTCTTATGCATAAAATATCCCCCCCAGTAAATGTCCAAAAGAAAAAGAGGAACTATGGAAAGGAGCCAAGACTGGAAAGACCTTGATGGTTGTCCAAACACCACCGATGGTGGTGAGAAGGAGGACAAGAAAGGGAAGTCCTGACAAGAAGTGAGAAATTTCCACTTCCCGAGTAAATATTTCAGGCAGAAACAAGACCCTGATCAAACATTTTCAGAGGAAGCAAAGGGAGCCAGAGACAGAGGCAGTGTCAGGGCAGATTCAGGCAGCATCCACATCCAATAGAGCAAGTCATGAAAACAGAGAGAGCTCAAAAAAAAAAAAAATGCTGTAAAAAGGAGAGCATGGAGATGAGGGTCTTCATCACAAAAGATAAAAAAGGAAGGTGAAAAAAGCCCCTCTCAAAAAAGAAGCACGAAGAAGAGGCTACAGCTTAAAACAGTACCTAGAAAAGATCTGGTAACCAAAACCCACCCTACAGCATCTCTTCAATTACATTTATCATGTTCTACACATTTGGTTTTATGTAATCCTTCTACCCTGAACTCCTCCTCTGTGACATCCACCTCAGTTCCCTCCCAGACCTCTGTTCTCCAACTCCTTGCTGTTTATTTTCATAGACCAGTTCCTATGCACTGGCTATTTAAAATAAAGAAAAAATCCAATTTATCTTCCAGACCTCTTCTAACAGGGATCTGCAACCTGCTCCATGACACTGACTGAACAGATTTATCTGAGATAGCCTGATGGGATCAATTCCAGGTTTGTGTATTTGACATCAATTCTCAGATTTTTAAAAAGAGCAATCAGGAATACATCAATGAATGCAGACCACAGGACCTTAGAAAAACCACATAACCTTCTCTGTTCTATCCTACGTCCATTTGTGTGCTAAAAAAATGGACTGGAATTTATTGAACCCTTCCCAGGTGCAGACACTTCTCATGAAAATCTGCTACAAATATTACAAAGCCGAGGAAAAACCATGTTAACTACATCTTTGGCAGGTGAAGAAAATGGTTTATCAGGAAGCTGATACAGAGGGGAAACAAATAGAAATATGTTTAGGCTACAGTAAAACTGGGATATTAATCACACCAGTCATGAGGGGAAATTTATAGTTCCACCAGCAACCATAACTCTGCCAGCTCATGCACAAGCACTGCATCAGGCTGCTTAATTAGATGATCACTTTGATGACCTATCACAGGACAATGACAGATCACTCAGCTAATAGAATAGAGACACTCATCTCTTTTTTTTTAATAGCTGCTATTTGCCAACACACCATTTTACATTATTTTCCACTGTCACGTTCATGAAATAAAAAATTGAATTGTAATAAACACACAAAAGGATATAACTCCCTGGTGCCACTCCCTTCTCTTTCCCAAGTTGTTTTTGGTAGAAGTTCATTCCCTAGGATTTTACCATGGCATGAAGGATGCTCACCAGAAGGGCAGGATCTTCCCCCAGCCCTCATTTCCCTCATTCACCCCATGAAATCAAGACATCTACAGTGCCTTGTTTTTGTTCCTTCCATCCAACATTCCCAGCAGCCACGAGCACACATCACCTCTCTGAATCCCACTCCTGAGAGCAGAAGGATGTGGATTGCAGGCAGAGGGAAGGTTATGAGGCTTGAGCTGGTAATAAACCATGTGTGTCTCCTTATATTTTAGCTGCAAAGCTGCTGGCTGTTCACTGGCAGAAAATTACTCTCTTTACACAACAAGCAGTGTCTTTGTATATTGAATAATGTAGCATGTAATTTCCCCTTGTTGAAGGGAACGGTGAATTATTTATGATCACGTCTATACTGCATTTGTCTGCTGTACATTAATGCGTGCCAGCCCTAACCACAGAGCAGAAATCAACAGCAACCTTTGCAAGCTCCTTGGCCAAAAGCAGCCCTCCTCATAAAAATAAGGATCTCTGGGAATAGCCTAAGGAGGAAACATGGATATATAAGATGACACACAGCGGAATGGGGGAAAAAAGGAAAAGCTCCCCTAGATTTCAATATATTCCCACTGAAGCCACGGGGACTTTGCTCCAAACTGAAGCAGGCTCAAGCTAACAAAGGTATTTATATGCTACAGAACTTAATAGCAAACAGGTGAGACCTTTTAATGCCAGTTTCCCTGAGCAGTTCCTGCATTCCATGAGAGGAGGGGCTGTTGGGGGCTTAGGATGCAGGAGAGCACCAGCACCAGCACCAGCAGGAGCCAAAAAAGCAAACTGCAAAAGGCTCAGCTGCCTGCTCGAGCCTCACACCAAAGCACTGAAAATGCAGCGTCCACCAGGCCCTACTCATCTCGTACACAGGGTAAAAAGAGACATTCCCCTCAAAAGAAAACATGCAAGGTTTTTCATCACCCGCAAGGGTTTTGTTGACTGTATAGAAAATATCTGAAATTCTGTATTATTCCTGTTTAATAAATGTTTTGTAAAGTTCCTCCCCTTCCTCTTTAAGGATTGTAAGGGAAGACTGCAACCAAAATGGCTACAGAATCTCAGAATCATGGAATTACTGAGGTTGGAAAAGCTCTCCAAGATCATCAAGGCCAAGCATTAATTGAGCACTGCCAAGGCCACCACTGCCCCACGTCCCCAAGTGCCACATTTACACAGCTCTAAAATCCCTCCAGTGATGGTGACTTCACCACGGCCCTGGGCAGTTCCAGGGCTCAACAACACTTTTGATGAAGAAATTTTCCCTAATATCCAACCTAAACCTCCACTGATGCATCTTGAGGCCATTTCCTCTTGTCCTAATGCTTGTCCCTGGGGAGAAGAGACCAACAGGCTATAAAAAGCAATTACTTTCACATGCCCAGTCATGTAGCTAAAATTCTCCTCCTCTTTGGATAAGATAAAACACATTGAACAGATTTTACACACACATATGCCTATGTGTATGACCTGTTTTCCAGGTCACCGGTTCCTTAATATTTAATATACTTTTCTTTCTTTTAAAACTCTTTAAAGTAAAGATAAATCAAACTTTTGCTGGTGCTCTTCAGGCTAAATTTTGCAGTAGCCTCGTTACTTCTAATCACAGTCAGCTTCTCCTCCCACAACATGAAAAGGTGGCTGTTAATCTCTTATAAACACATTTCAGGTAGACCAGGAACACATTTCTCATCCTGGGGTATAAATGCTCTCCTGAATTTATGTCAGTGGAGCTACAGCACTTTGTTTCCTCCCTTTACAGGATATAATTGAAGATTTCAGGTAAATCAGTTCTGATGGGAAGCTCACAACCTAAAATATGGATGTGTAAGGCAAGTGAGAAAATAATCCACCAGCTCTCAGATTAGATGGGATGAAGCCTACTTGAAAAGCTACAGATGCTATAAAATTAAGGATAAACACTTTTATCCAAAAAAACCCAAACAAAAGATTAGGCAAAAGATAATACTGCTGAATCATCTGGCCAGGAACATCACATTGCTCCTAATTTAATATATCTAATGCCATTCTTAGACTAACAGCTATGTTATTCTATCCATAGTCTCCTAATTGTTTCCACTAATCTGGATAAATATTCCTACTGCCTAAGTGCCTTCCCTGCCAAATCAGGAAGGTTTGTTTAAATCAAGTTCTCAGTTTGCACTGCTGATGGTTTTTTGGATTCTCAGAGCAAAGCTGATCCCACGCCCTCCATGAACACTCCAGAAATGAACTTCCCTGTGGAAACGTTTCCCTCTGAAAAGCTCCTGTGAAGACAAGGCTGTCATTAGTCACAGAGAGATGCAGCTCTGGAAGTGAAAGGCTGCCCACAGTCCTACCATGACAAACTTCCCATGACTCACATCAAGAGGAATGGAAACACGAAAGGGCAAAGTGAGGCTGGTGGAGTGAAATCCTCGTAACATTTTCATGTGGAAAGAAAAAGCCCAACAATATTTAGTAGCAAAGCAGCACAACCATGTAATTCCTTTTCCACTCCTCTGTCACCCAGTGCAACCCTGTCCATGTACAACAGAAATTCTTCAGCCCATGCAGGATAAATTTATGACCTCTGGACACAAAAAACCTGCAAAACCTTACGATTACAGGTATTTTTTTAGCTATCTAGATTACTGGAAATGGTTAGAATTGAAGCAGACTACAGGCAGCACACAACATGAAGTATTTGTACAAGGGGAGGAAGTTCATCCTGTGAGTGGGCAGGTTGTACCATTTCAATAAAAAATACCCCAGTAGAAGTAATAAAATCTAAACTAAATTTAAAAAGAAAGAACATTATGTAAGGAAAAGAGAGACATAATCGAAGATTTTCTCTCTCCTGCTTATTGGACACATTTGGCTCCTCAAGTTTACATTTTTGGAAATAAACTTTGCCTGAACTCACATCTATTTACCTCAGAGAAATCAGAAAGATGCCAGAAAGATGATATGTCAATAAAAAGAGGATCATGAATCACTGACCTCTGCAAACTTCTGGCAAAAAAAAATAAGGAAAAAAACCCAAACCAAAACATTAAAACAAGCAAAAAGCAATTGCAGTGATTTAGAAAAGCCACAGGACTCATTACAAAGCTCAGCAACCTCCTGCAGACTGAAGTTATGTAAAGCTCCTTTATTTACTTAAACCCCCTAATTTTTAAAGAATCATCAATAAATGCAGTTCCCAAGATGCTGTATAAACCCATGGAACCATTCTCAAGGCAATCAACTGGAAAACAGGTACATCCCAAAAGCAAGGATAGGTGGCCACAGCCCACAGTTCCACACTCAACCTGTTGAACAACTGCTGAACACTTGTTCAAGTCTAAAATTTTCTTCAATGAATCCATTTCATGGCCTTTTAAAGCCAAAGAAAACCTCCTGAATCACCACTGAATCAGTGATGTCGCCTAAAAAACAACAGTGGCTTCTTCCATAACCCAGCTGGTTTCTTTCTCAGAATCTAATCCAAACACAATCTGCTCCTCCCTCATCCACACACTTCCAAATACAATTTGAGAATGGAACAAATTCTGTGCTCCACGAGCAAAAAAAAAAAAAAATCAGCAAACTCCCCTAAAATCATCATTACAGTAGTCATTTCAACCACATAAGGATGACTTCTTTTGTTTGGGCTGCAGTGCTCAGGAAATAGTTACTGAGCTTGAATCACCACTCAGTGAGGGCACAGACACTGCCTGAATAAACAGATTCTTGGAGCAAGGAAAAAAGAGTGGGGATTGGGAAAGGGAGCTCCCTGACCTGGATCAGTGACAGCAGGGTCATGCCCTCCCCCAGAAACCTGTTATTGCACCCAAAGCCTTGTGCAAGTTCCTGGAAATTACCAAGGTCCAGTTCCTTGCACTCCTAGCATGCCACAGCCACATGTTCTGATGTGTTATTGTTTGGTCTGCCTCGAGAATGTGAAAATAACAAAACTCAATATTACCCATTTTTAAATTAAAGCGTTTTTCAGCAGGAAAAAAACCAACCCACTAATTATATTTAATGACTTTAGTGCTCGATGCTTCTTTTGATTCTACCCCATTTAAATCAGTCTATATCAGATTCATCATTTATTTTTTGGGCTACTTGCAGGATAAAAATTGCAGGCAGGAAAATAAAATAGAACCAAAAATCAGCAATTTCTCCAGAAATACAGGTCCTGGAAGACAAAAAGCACCACCAGCAGCCACCCAACCTGTGGCAGCACATGCCTGGAGCTCCTGTGTCAGGGCAGAGCTCCCATCCATGTATTTAAATCCCCCCTCTGTACAAACATGGAGCAAAGTGCTGTTTCCATACATTTCTGAGGATGTTTGGAGCAGAATTTTGCCTGCAGTACACAGTGGCTTCTCAACTCCTGATCAAAACTTGCTGCCTACGATGTGCAACAGCTCCAGCAATTCATCTTTTCCCTTCCCTTATTTCCTATTCATCTCACATAGTGCCTTGCTACAGAATCACTGACAGGTTTATATTGAATATGAAAGAGTTGCACGCTGTAGAAAAAAACCTGTGTCTTTACATAAATTACTCCAGTGCATTTCTTCTCACAAAAAGCCACTTTAATCCACTTTCAGAAATCACTCTGCATGGTTGAAGTTTAGTATCTTTATTTTCAATCCTCAAAGTAACTGTGAGCAACCTCCCAAGAGACCCCACGTGGTCCTGGGGGTCCTTCCATGGAAACAAGGATGAGCCAATGCACCCGTCCTGTGGGGCTCACAGACTCCTTTCCCAAAAATCTGGAGCCAGATTAGAAAGTTCTGACATTCAGACCACCACCAGAAATTGCATCTATTTAACAAAAACCTGCCAGTCCTTCATTAAAATGATCGATTCACCAAGAGCCAGAGTAAAGCACTGATGCCATTGGGAGTTAATTTTTACAACTTCCTAAGAAAAAGTGCATCTACTTTAATGTCCAGAGAGACACCCATGCCAAAATTAGATAAAGACAGATGTAGAAGGTCAAACAATTCATGCAATGATTTCATATCTGTGAGAATTGTTCAGTCTGAATCTGCCCTATGTACTTTCTTTTGTAAAATGGAAAAAAAAACAAAAGCAAAAGCTCCCTGGGAAGGCACAGGGATCACCTGAAATACAACTTCAGGTGCAGAAAGTGAATGTGATAAGGCTGGTCTTGCCATAAATGTTTGTATTGCATTTTTAATAAAACCAAACAGCCGCTGAAGTTTCATTTCCAACACAGGACATCACGATAAATTACAATAATAGAAATTCTTACCTGCCTGCTCTTTCAAGGAATACATCCCAGTCTCATCCCACAAATCAGCCAAATTCCTGTTCTGTGTGCAACAGGGAACCTCAGAGCACGAAGGCTGAATCTGTTATGAAGCTCTTTCACTGCAGTTATTTTTATCGAACAAACTGAAGAGGTTTGGGGGTTGGCAAGAGGGAAAAAAATATCATCTCTAACTACAGCTCTCATAAGCCCTGCAGTCAGGCTGTAATCAGAAATAAATAAGTGTTTATCTTCAGAAAACGCCCAAGGCAAAGAATTGGTCTGGCATTGGCAGAGCTCACGTCTCCAACCCAGCTGTTTTGCAGTTACCTGTTTCTTCCTATCCACTGTGAATCCTGTTTAATTCCAGGCTACCGAGGCTGCTCCATTGACTCTCTGGAAAGATATTGCTGCAATTTACTCAAACTGCTCTTCTGGAGCAACTTACTCCACAGAGATACAAGGGTTTCCCTCCATGCAGAGCTCAGGCAGGTGAGTGATTTCATCACTCTACCTGAACACGAGAAGAAGTTCTGGATTGCCCATCCCTGGAGGTGTTCAGGACAGGGCTTGGAGCAAGCTGGGATAGTGGAATCACTTCACTGTGCACAAGAAAATAACCCTTCATAGTCAGTGTGCCAGCTGACTCTCACCCAAGGGAGAGGTGGAGAGCTGGTGTAGCAAGCTGGATTTGCAGGCAGGGAGCTGTCAGTGCTGAAGGGTTATTTTATTTTAAGCCCAGCTCTTTGTCTCTTGCATTGATTACTGGTCCAGAACCAGCACGTGGGGGAAAAATGTTCCGAGAGTATTTCCAACGTCCTGCCAAGCATTTTCAGCCTTGACATGCTGCAAAATAGTGGGCATAATTCACAGTTATGAGTTACTCTGATTACCATCTTGTTCCTTTTTCACATTTGATTTTCCTCGATTTTAGCAGCTGCTACCTCAGGTTGATTTAAAGTGAGGAACATATTCCATCCACCATCTGATACCTAATATTTTCTGCCACTTTGCAAGGGGTATGCAGCACAAATTGCTAAATCTTGTGGGTTGTGAGAGATCAGCTGCTAATTTAAGGCTGCTTTTGAGGGATGAATAACATTGTATGGAATAAACAGAATTTGTATCACGTAATGCTTTCAGTGCCTGTTTATCTCATGCTGTGGTAAAATGGTTTTGCACACAATAATGCAACCAAATGGTGTCTACTAGAATTCATCTGGTACACCTTCACACTTCATGTACAAGCAGTTTTTCTGAAAGGGGATCCATTCTATCTGAGGCTTAACTTTGCTTTAAACACAATACAGCTATGGCAATTCTAGAGCAACGTAAATGCTCACAGCTGCTCATTTGATTTTTAGTGGCTCAGGAGGGATTTTCCTCCACCCCCAAGCTGAATTTTCCCCATAAACTTTACTATCTTAACAGAGTCATCTGAATTCTTTTCATTGTGACTCATATATGGTACCTTCTCTGTGAGACATGCATTGAAATGGATGGAAAAACGTATCTCATCTGTACATAAGTACCATGTAAGTGCTTTTTCATGAATAGGGCATTTCATCTTTCATCTAGTGCTGAGTGGGTGAAAGGAAACATACACAGCTGCATCCTGAAAAGACAAACTCAGCATTAGAGTCTGTCATTAAAGTTTCTTGTAAATTCAAACAAAAATTACTCAACTCAAACTATTCATTGATGCCAAATCACAACTGGGGCTTTGTTTCAGCACTTTAAAAAACCCCAACTCTGCTCCAAGCTTAGTAGTAACTTTTCTAAATGTTCAACAACTTTAATTCTTTAAGCAATGACACATCAGATAAACCTCAGCCCATTAACCAAGAAACAACTTTGTTTATTACAAACTGAAACATATTCAGAGCCCAAAGTGGAAAACCCAAGAAAGCTCAAAGTGTTCCCAAGAAATTTCTAATTAGTTATCTCTAAAATATCACCAGATAAAATTCTTGCAGGTAACTGCTGGCTACACCTAATTAAGCAAAACCTTTTTGATATAATATCATTATACTGCTTCCAGCTTCCTAGAGAAGTGTTTATCCTGCAGAAGTCAAGCAACATTTACTTCCAAAGTCTCTTACCACTATTCCTAAGTGTTTCATCAAAGGCTTGGGCTCCACCACTCACTCCTCTGTAGTCTGTGCCTTTTAACTACACAAAAGTGCAATAAATTTTTATTAAACAGTTTATAAGATCCCATCCTTCTGAAGACATTTCTGCAGCTCTACACCCTGGGCTTTGTGGCCTGTTGAGGTATGTGTGGTTGGGGGAGCACACACTTGATGTGGAAGCTGAAGCCATTTGATAATGGACTAAACTTCTTAAAACTTCTTAGAACACTTCTATCACAAGCTTCAAAGGAGTTCAAATATCTTAGCTTACTGATTTCCACGAGTGGAGGAGAGAGGATGTGCAGCACTCTGTCATCAGCCTCTCAAAAATATCACAGCTCTTGATGCCACTCTCATAACAGGGCAAAATCCAGCCCAGGAATCTTGCAACTGCACAGAGCCCCAAGCTCACAACAATCTTAACAAAAGGGAAAAAATTCCATGCTACGTATGGAACCCAGTGAGTAAATACTGTAATATACAGGACAATGAAAAGAAAATCTGTTCCTCAGCCACTGAACCATTGACTCCCTTGACCTGACTCTATTCCTGCAGGTTTCTCCCGTGTTTGGCTTCAGTGTGCTTGTTTTCCACTTGGAGAGAACACAACCACAAATACCTTTTCATGCCTTACACTGCACTTAGCTGGCCTCCAGATTGTAAACAAACAAGATAAAAATCTGAGAATGTTCCTTACTCAATCTCCATGAAAAGAAACCAAGGGGAAAAGAAATTAAAAAAGCAAACCAAAACCCCTACTCTGCATAATGATGAATGTACCAAGAGAAATTTGGCATGCACTCCCTCGCACCATGCCTCTTCTGCAACATTTTCAGCAATATAAAGACAACATTTAGCTTAGCAAACTAGATGGTCTTTATTTGTGGGCAGAGGAAACCCAAGGCAAATGCTCCAAGAGACTTTTTTTTTTTTTTCCAATGGATATGTTAATTACCTAGCTTCTGTTATTAGGAAACTGTCCCAAACTAACCTTCCACTCTCCCTCTGCTTCAACTGCAGAGGGGTCAAAATTCACTTTTTAATGTTTTAAAGTGAGAAATTGAGAAGACAAAGCCCAGCCTTGATGGAGTTCCAAGACAGCCCAAGTGCCTTATTCAGATCCTTACTTATCCCTACCTGAACACCTTTTGGGAGCTACACAGGGATGCTTGAGACCAGGATGCTCCAAGATCTGCTTTGTGGGGCAGAGCATCTCCTGAGACAGCCCAGAGTTCTGAGGAGAAAGGGAGCACAACTGCTCCCAAATGCCCTGCTCCAGCCAGAAAGCTCTCACTCCCATGAAAAATCCCCACGTCCCAGGAGACAGCAGAGCACAAAAGTGAACAGTGGGAGGTAAAATGAGGTTTTATTTTCAAACAGCAGTGCTTGGTGATGTCTTTGGTTCCAGACAAATAGAGGAAGGCACAGAGTTGCTGCTGCAGGACATTGCAGCTGAAATGGCACCAACACGAGTTCTGAGCTGGGTTCCACTGCTTGAAATAAACTCTTTACTGAGGCAAATCACACCAGGGATCTGAAGTGACACAAATTCCATCAACTGCAGTTGGCAGCCAGATTTTCAAGAACAGATGCATGACTGTTAATGATAACCCAAAAAGCTCAGTTTCTGATGCAGAAAGATTGAAACTGTGTTAACATTATAAAACTGCAAGGAACTAGAAGCATCTCCAGAATACACCCCACAAAATACTTTGCAGGAACTTACAAACTCCAACTTTAGCAGAATGAACATATCTAGCAAAAAAAAAATCTCAGCAAAAATGCCTCCCAAGTTTTGAAAGGCATTTCCATCTGTTAAATTTCTCTGTTGCTGATGGTGTTTACCTTGAGTCAAAGATATGAATCTTTGATTTCATGAGATTAATGTAATAACTTGGTTTAGGCTGTTAATGCATTCAAAGCTCTCAAACACGCAAGAGACTAAGATGGCATCAAGAGCATACTGATACATTTGGAGGGGATGTTTTTAATGTGAAATAAATTAGAAATTCCTTAATCTGTTTCTGCAGAAAGGATTACACTGATATAAAACTTCCTGGGGTGTCTTAGGCTGGAAGAGATGGCTTCCAAGCCCATTTATTCCTGCTTATAACCTAAATAATAACACTGAGGAAAGCCCCTAAAGCCCTATCAAGTAAGTGAGGACTCAGACTTCGAGGAATGCGATGTTCATTTCTCAAAAGTGACACCTGGCCACAATGAAACAATGATAAATAAAATATGCATATTATATGCAGATAATGGTAGAGAAAATGGCTGTACTGGTCAGCAGAAGAGCTCAGCCCAACTGACATCAAGCTGCAAGAGGAAACCCTTCTGTTGGTGCCTCAGATCCAGAGAAATGTGAAAACCAGCTCTGTCCTCAGCTCCCCTATCCCTAATGCTACCAAGTTACTTTTTAGTGGGCACCAAAAGGAGCTGTATGGTTTTGGGAATAAGGCACTGTAGAAGCTGCCCTTCACATTGTGCTCAGCTTCCTTAACACTTTCCACCCTCAAGAATGGTGCTTAAAAAGCACAGCAGGTGCCACCACAAGCTGTATCAATCATTGCCTCCTGCAAAGATCACTCCACGCCCGTAGCTAAAGACGGCAACGGGCAACAAAATGCCAAGAAATGCCAGGTATTCCATCAAATCTTGGGGAATGTGACTCAGCAGCTGGGCTGGAGCAGTTCTGGGCACTGCAGCCCCTCCACCCTGCTTTATGTCCTCTACAGGAGCCGTCCAAAGAGCAATGCTGCCCACACCCCAGCAGCTCTGGCTTGCCCTGGCTTCAACAGCAGCAGCTCCAGTATGAATTCAGCAGCCTGATCAGAGAATTGCTAAGGCTGGAAAAGACCCTTAAGATCACCGAGTCCAACCATCAACCTCAAGCTGCCACCTTCACCACTGAACCATGATCACCACTCCAGCACTGTCACCCCGCTGGGAGAGCCCTCCCGAGTCTGGAGCCAAATTGGTTGTTTTGGCTGAGTTTTTGCATCATGAAGTGCCATGAAAGCCTCCACCCTCTGGCCAAAGAGCTGTTCCAGGAGCTCACCTCTCTGCTCCTGCTCTCAGGGGGAGGTGGCACCTCGAGTGTGGTGATGCCCTGGTGCATCTCCACCGAGCCTGAGGAGAGCAGCTCCCGGTCTGCAGAGCCCCAGAGCAGAGCCCACGAGGGAAGGCACCCAGGGATGGCTTCTCTGGCCCTGCTGGACTGAAATGAAAGGTTGGACGAGGCCTGAAGCAGCCTGGGGTGCTGGAAGGGCTGGAATGAGACGAGCTTTAAAGTCCCTCCCAACCCAAACCACTCTGTGACTCTACAGTTTTTCCATGTGAATAACCAAGTCCTGCTCCTTTTGCAGGAGTTCCTTCACCAGTATGTGGAAAATTAGGCATTCTAGAACACCATCGTAGGTGCAGGAGAGAAATAAGTCTCACCACTGATCATTTGATTTAATTTGCAGTATTCCTGCATGTTTAAATCCTGGAAAATGCCTTCAGCATCCAAACCATTTATAATCAAAGTAAGTGACTGCAGAAGTTCAGGATAATCTATAAACTCAAAAAATTCCACGGTTCTTCTCATTAAGTGAAAAAATAAATCATATGCTGATAACACACCTCAGTTTCTTTATTGCAGTGGTTTAAATTACACTTTGAGAAGAATAGCAAATCAGAACGAAACCTTACAATTATATGGGTTCCTTTCTTTGCATATGAAAACTTGCATTTGATGTTATTCTTACTATTCCTCCTTTAGGTTACTTACATAGGGCCAACAAAGCTGATCTGGAGCAGACAAAATGTTTGGATAAAACATGGACATTTAAATACAATGTGAATTATTTTATCAGTGTTTTTACAGAGATGCTTCTGCCCAAGGAGAAAACTGATTAAATGAGAAAATGCAGTTGCAACCATTCATGCCCTACACAGGAGCCTCAGGCCAGAGTGCACTCAAATGCATCTTGAGGTTAGGTTTTGGTCCAGAAAGGGTGTGTAACTCCCAACATCAGATCTCAGAGTGCTTTTCAAAGGTGCTTCTCCATCTCTGGGTGACAAAATGACAGAGTTCTGACATGTGTCACCTGTAATATCATTTGGAATAAAACAGTAGAAGTCCAAGAAAAACCTAGATCTCCTAACTCACCACCCACAATCCCATTACCTGGGAATTGAGGGATTTTGAATGAAATTCAGATATGTCTTACACAAGACAGAAAGCTACCAGCAATCCAATTTCTGTCTACAGAAATACACCATCTAAGGCAGACAGCATGGACTCTGACTTTCCCCCAGTAACCATATTAAACAGAATGAATTTCAGCCTTTCATAAGCTCAACAGAGAGAGAGAAAGTGAATTTTCCCAGCTTCCCAAGCTGCAGTCATGCTCCCCACCCCAGAGCTGTGCCAGAATCCCCCTGCACAGTAGTGGCAGGGAGCAATTTTGGGGCCAAAGCTGGCAGATGGCACTGCAGGAGCAATGGTGCAAGACCTGCAGTAGGAAATTAATCCCTCCCTGTCATAAACAACTCCCAGTTAAGAACTGGAGCCCTCATTAATATAATTGGTTTCATACAAAGTGCTAAACTACAAATTTGCTGCATTTAGAAGCCAACGCTGTTTCTATTAGTTAAGGAGTGTTTTGCTCACCTCTATTTTTGCTCAAGCACAGAGGAAAAAGGGAGGGGAAAATGTGTCATGTACTCTGCCTCCAGCTAGAGAATGCCATGCTAGAGTACATTTTTCACCTCAGATGAAAAATGAAGGCAGGTAGCCTTTCAGCACAGCTGCTCCTGAGGACTGAAATGGAAAATTATTTGGAGAGTGACTCTCACATCATTCACTCAGAGCTGTGGATTTACACCCTCCAACCTGCCTGAGATCCACAGAGTGAGTAGGAGTCCATCCCAAGCTGAAATCTGAGGGAGGAGACACATTCAAAATGTAAAAACAAACTACAGTACTACCACTGGGGGGAAAAAAAATCACTAATCATTATCCTTCAGGAAAGCACTTATTTTCAGCTTTTCTGCTTCAAGTCCAGAAAATTAAATTTCCTCTTTTTAATGGTGCTGCCTTTGAGTACTGGCCAAAAAATGAAAGAACACGGGGGTTATGTCACCAGGGAGCAAAAGAGGGCCTGCACCTCTCAATTTGGCATCTCTGGCAATGGGGGGGAAAAGCCACAGTGGAACAGGACACACCCAGGGCAAGGAGCCCTTTGCTGGCTCTCACTGGTGAGGAATTGTCACCTCCTCCAGCTCCCTGATGCTGGCCATGCCTGTCCAAGCCAGGAAATCCAGCTTTGCATTGGGTACCCAGTGTTGTTTTTCCCCTTTAGAGACACATCCCCATCTCCCTTTGCTCCACTTCTCCTGGAAGCCTTTAGACCCCGAGGATGAGCTGCACCACTCTAGAAGCAGATGCTGGTCTCTGGTTTCAGAAGTATTCCTCTCCCTCTCCACAAGGACTTCCACCTTCTGTATGACTTTAAAACTCCCCTCACTGCTTTTAACCTGGCTGGAGATGAGTATCTGAGTGAGCCACTGGCTGAAGTGTCTTTAGTGATAGAACAGTCCATAAAAACAAAACTCACCCAGCTGTAAAATGTGCATTCCCCCTTCTGAAAATGGAGTAAGCCTATTAATTATTTCCTTAAAGACTGAATCTCAAAATGGCACTACTGACATTTAAGGCTCATAAAAAATGCAAGTCTGTCTGATCTGTGAGAAATGAGTTTATATTATCTATTTTAAGATGAAAATATTTATCAGGAAAGACAGTTGCCAGTTAGGAACACAAACAGAAACAAAGCCACTTACAGTAAGTTGCCCTTTTTTATTTTTTTAAATCTTTTCCATGCCAAGGACAAACTTCTCCCCAGAACAGTGGTGCACAAAATAAGTGACATCTGGTGGCTTTATGCTGTAATAGACTAAGGCACCTCATTTCAATGCTGTTAACCAAATCAATTTTTAAATTTACTGCATCTTAGCAAAGCTTTTCAGATGTTTTATTTACTTATTTTCACGCAGATACTTCTGAGGCCCCTGGGCATCACAATCCCTCTTGCAGGGTGACAAGTGCTGTTATCCAATTAAAGTGGGACTGTCATATTCACATCAGGAAAAACACAACTCCACAAAGGAATTTGGAAGGCACAGGAAAAGAGCACTAAGATTTAGCTGGGCAGCACCAGTGAGAATCACACAGAGCCAGGCTGTAAGAAACAGCTCTGCAGAATTTTGTGAAGGAAATCCTTCACCTGCTTCAATTATTCACATGCTCAAAGTAATTAATATCAACTTAGGTCTCTCTGAATTGTCTTTCATTGGATTTTAATTAAACCCAAAAGAAACAGCTGTATTTTTCATTCTGAGTTTAGCAGCATCCTGGTGGCTACAACTTTTACAAATTTGAAACAGCTTTTCCCCTTTTCATGCTTTATTGATCCTCAGCAATGGCCACATCTAATCCAGCCAAGCCTCCTGCACCTAAACCTGCACTCCAGACATAAAGCAATTACAACTCCCCTTCAAATTCCTCCAGCCAGAAATACACTTCTCTTTTAAAAAGCCATAAGCCTCTCCTGGATAATTAATAGAAGTACTGTCAGCCAGCCTCAATTAAAATTACAAGATTGCTGGCACTGCAATATCAAGGCTTGCAACACCAATTTCTGCAGTAGTAAGTATTTATGGGGGGGAAAAAAATTCTGTAAGCACTCGGTAACAGAAATGAGATGAAAGATAAACAGGCTAAATATTTATCAGCAGAGGAAGTCCAAAAATATACCAGTAAAAACAGAGCGGATGGCAGCTAAATCCAGACCATTGAGGGTTCCTCGAAGGATGTGCAAGGAGGAACTTCATTTTCAGCTTGACATGGCTAAATCAAATTAATTCCTTCCTCCTATTCAATTGCTGCATAGAAACCCCTGATGCCAAAAGGACAAAGCTAAAAATGTCCCCAAACCCATGTCTGAACGCTGCACTTTCGCCCTGCAGCAGTGCAATAAATAAAGAGTTGGACTTTGGGGCTTTTCCATCACTTTTAAGGCCTAAATATCCTTCAGAGGAATGTCCACCTGCACAGTTGGCTTCCCTCAGCACTGAAAGGGGGCTCCACATCTGCAGGATCTCCATAAAAAGGGGCCTCTGGGATAGCACAGCTACTGATGGATTATTTCAAAGGGAAATATTATTTCCTGCTCACATTCCCTCATCCCCACCAGACATTATCTTCACCTCGAGACCTCCTGGCTGAGCTAAATAACATATGCACAGAAAAGCACAGCTGAATGGCTTTAACTCCAGCCACTCATCAAGAAGAAAACTTTTAAATATCCCATTTCAATTTATTTTCTGAAATGCTGGCATGCTGAAGTCAGCAGGAAGACATTTCAGTGACTTTAATGAAGCCAGAGGTTCATCCAGAGAATTGCTGTTTGGAATGAACACAGCGTTTGTGTTATCTCATTTGAAACCTTCCAAGTTTTTTGTTAAATGCAACTTAATGGTATTTGCTATCTTGGAATTATTTGCTATCTTTCAAAGTGCAGAAAGGAGGGTATTAAAGTTCTGCACTGTAAAATGTTTAGTGGTGATGGATGGGATACTCCTGTTTCAGTAACAGGCATGTTTTTAATGCATAAATATTAATTGTCATAAAGTGCCTGCTCATTTTGCAGTTTTGCAAAGCTTTAGATTGTGGGAATTGTAATAGTCCAGAAAAGATACTGTTGGTATTTACATATTTATCAGCATTTTCACGGCACATTTTTAGGGCTTTTTTTTTTTTTTCATTTATTATCCAATGTACCAGCACAGCAAGACAAAAAAAAAAAATGGAAAACTGGAGAGATTACTATGCTCACTTAATGGGTATCATTACAGGAAAACACTATCAAAACTCAGCAGAGGCTTTTTTATGCATTTCCCTGTATTACACCAAAATGAGTTATTGCAACATTCTAACTGATGCTAAACCAGGAGAATGCCCAATTTTTCCAGCTGAAGCAGGAATGAGCAGCAGGTGAGTGGAACCCACCTGAGAGAGTTGTTGACTCCAGGCAAAGCTGCTCCCTGACACGCTCGGGGGGGTTACCCTGATTTTCCAGCCTTGCCACACTCCTTGGTGAGCAGAGGGCTCTGAATTCCTCCAAAACACCTGGAAAACTGTTCCCACTCCCACGGGACTCTGGTCCCCCTCACATCAGTGCAACCCAAAAGGTGAATTACTCCTGATCCACCCTAACTCCAGATAAATCCACGTGGGATTTCCATGGATACCGATCTAGATTGCATTTACTCTGCTGTTTATTTTTCATTTTGCTGATCTCCTCAGCAATGCTCAAAAATCTACTCAGAAGGGTTAAAAACTTCCTTATTTGAAATCACCTGATGTCAGGCAAACTTTTATTTCCTTTTTCCTCAGTGAGAGGATCAGCTTAGATTCCCTTTTTCTCACCTCTCACATCTCATTTCTTGTTTTAAAGATGGTATAAATAGCTTTGCAAAGTAATTCTAATACTAAATGTCAAGTGCAATAGTGGTTTCATTCTGATTTATCCTTATCTGATCCTCAGGCAAGTTAATCCTCAACCTGAGAAACTGTTTTCAGAGCTTTATAATTGATGAAACTTTTCATCTAAATTATTTACTTTACGAACGGCTCCGATGAGTTGCTCAGGGCATAAAGCTGTAGTACTCAATGCTGGAGTGCTCAAGAACATGTTTTTGTCTTCTTAAATTAAGAGCCCATCACTACATCTCCTGCTGCAGTTTCTACTGGCAGTCTTTAATGCACAGCAGGGTTTTTATCTGAGTTTTTATCGCTTGCAATAGATGCAGTTACAACCCAGATGTCTCAGTGTTATCCCAGCCCAGAGCTGCAGGGAGGCACAAAGCAGGCAGAGAATCCCTGATCCTCAAGGTGTGGATCCTACAGTGTGAACCAGTGTTCCTTCCCTGGAACCACCTGGGCACGGGCTCAAAACCTGATGGACACATTCAAAACCTGCTCTGTTGCAACGGCAGCACCCAAAATCCTTTCCAGAAGTGGCCCCAGGAAATGTCCTCAGGCTTCAGCAAGGATGAGCTGAACAGCAGCAACCCTAAAAATGCACTAGGAAGGGGTGGAAGGCAAGAGCAGGAGCCCAATCACCAGCCTAACACAGTGAAATACATCTAGGAAATTATGAACTTCAAAATTTGAGATTCATTACCCATTTAATTTATTTAACATTACCAATATATGTTTAACATTATCTAATATCTACAGAGCTAAGAAAAAAAAGACAAATTACAACTAAAAAGTAGCCAAAATCAAAGAGGCTGGGAAGGAATATTAGATAAGGTATTTGATGGGCTTGCAAGGAACTGTTGGTTTTAAAAGCTGCTAAAGAATTTTCAGGAGATGAAGCTGCCCTGTGAGGAGCTGGGCCTGCAGGCAAACCCATCTCATTATGTGATACATTCTCCTAATAAACTGTTAAACCATCCTTCTCCATTTCCTCCTATTTCTAGCTTCACACAGACAAACCTCCTGGCTGCACCAGTCAAAGAGTCCTTTTTCTTTGAATTAATAAATTCTGGCACTCAGACCATTAGATCCCAAGGTAGGCACAGCAAGGTTGACACTGGTTGACATTTCCTCCAAATTATGGGCAAAACCTTCCAGAATCTTGATTTCTGCTACTTTTTTTTCCTGAGGTCTCTCCTATTTGTTGATATCTCACTACTCATTTGGTGCCAGATCTAAAGCACTTTAATTAAGTGCTTTTTCTCCACACTGTTCGAAGACCTGAAATTGGGCAAACCATCCAATATTACAAACTCACATCCATGTGCTGCCCATCCTCAGAGCACTCTTTCAACACTGCTTGGAAGAGGCTTCTTCCATCTCCTAAGGACACATGCTGCACATAAATCTTTATTTGTTTTGCCTTTGTATCTTGCAGAGTTTTTCATTTTTCAAAGCAGTCATATCTTGTTTCCTCTGTATGACTTTGAACTTTACATTTATCTTCACTCTTGTCTGACCTGAGTTCTTCCCAGCTCAAACTCACCTGTAACTCAATGATTTATTTGAAAGAAATGACCTTCCCTCTATTCCATGCAATCCTGAGAAGTTACAAGCCTAACTTAAACTTGTATTTAAGCCAAACACCAAGAAATGCAAAACCAAAATAAAATATAATAATACAAAAGCCTTTTCCAGTCTCATCAGTTTTTCTAATTTTATGGTTAGATAGCAGGGTACATTCACCCACACTGAAAATCAAGGTTTTTCTACAGGGAAAAAATATCTCCTTGTGGAACTTATTTTTTCCTACTGGAAGGCGTGAAGCAAATGGAAAATGTCAGTCTGAGTATTTTGCTTTTTAGGTACAGATCTGCACCTTTTACAGTGAGGAACAACCCACCTTAGATACAGATTTGGCCTAAACCCCCATGTATTTATAAAATGCTGTGCTTATTTGGTGAGTAAATGATGGCATAGTAAGTTTTAGAATATTAAGTGTGTATTTGGTGCTGCTTGGTATATAAACAAATAAAAGCCTGGGTTGCTTCCTTGCCACTCCATCCCACCAGTTGTCCACGGGACTGGGTTCATTTCCAAGGAAACCCATGGCACAGGAGGCAGCCACGTGCCCCCACCACCCCCAGCACTTCCAGCAAACCAACAGGGGAAGGTCCACACCACCAGGAGCTCCAAAATCGTGTCTGGAGTTGAGGTGGACCACCTCAGTTTTGGCAAGGACAGAAGGAAGTCAGCAGCCGGGTGCTGAGGTTTGGGAAACAAGTGTTTCAGGCAGCTCAGGCTGCTGTGGGAGCTGGAGGAAGATGGATCTGGGAGTGAGAAGAGGCAAGAGGTTGGGGCTGGAGGGTGGATGCAGGAGAGGTGCTCCAGACCAGAGCGATGAGAGGGCTGGAGGATCAGTCCTGTGAGGAAAGGCTGAGAGTGGGGGTGTTCAGCCTGGGGGAGAGAAGGTTCCAGGGAGAGCTCAGAGCCCCTTCTAGTGCCTGAAGGGGCTCCAGGAGAGCTGGAGAGAGACTTTGGACCAGGGATGGAGGGACAGGACAAGAAGAATGGCTTCAAACTGCCAGAAGGCAGGGTTAGATGGGATATTGGGAAGGAATTGTTCCCTGTGAGGGTGGGGGGGCCCTGGCACAGGGTGCCCAGAGAAGCTGTGGCTGCCCCTGGATCCCTGGCAGTGTCCAAGGCTGGGTTGGATGGGTTTGGGGCAACCTGGGACAGTGGAAGGTGTCAGGGTTGGAACTGGATGAGCTTCAAGTTCCCTTCCCACACAAACCAGTCTGAGATTGTGTCTTGTGAGCTCTGCTGTGCTGCACAGCACCAGGGGGGACAGGGGCAGTGGGGCAGAGAGTGCCAAGGGTCCCTCACTCCTGTTCACATCCACCACCTCATCAGGGGTCTCACCCTCACCACAGCTGCCTTGTCACTGCCATCAGCCACCAGTACCCACCAGGACAACATTTTTCCTTCTGTTCCTCCTTGCAAGGCATCACCTGCCTATCTTCCCTCAGAGGACGCTCCTTAAAACTAAAGCTTACAAGCCACGTTCAACAGCTGCTGGAAACCAGGTGTAACATAAATTAATAAATATTCCATGGAAAAGCTACATTAACTGCTTGCCCCTAAAGTGCTGTTTAGTGGCATGGCAGGCACAGCTGTGTAATCAAAGGATTACAGTGCTCCCATTGCAAGGCTCTCCACCTCCTCGGGAGCTTCCCTGTCTCCCTCGCCTGTAAAAACCCAACCCAGGCACCAGGACAGAATTGTAATCGTGTCTTTGAGCCTGGGAAACACAACCCAGCAGGCCGTGGGGACAAGCACAACACATTTTCTGTCACATACACGGGCAGCCACACGAATTTTTAAGAGAAAGGGTCAGCAAAGCTCTAAATGATTAGTTCATTTTAGTGAAATTGCAGTGTAAGTGGAGAGATGGGTGCAATTCAGGCTGCTTCGAAATAAGAACTTGCAGGAGGTTACAGATCCCTTCCCCTGAATAGCTGTGTTTAGACTCCAGATCTGACACCACACTTGGTCAGCAAGAAAAACTTCACTAAAAAACATAAATAAATAAGATATACTGATCTGTGAGGGAAAGCAGTGGAAAAAAATGGTCTCTTATTGGAAATCTACCGTGTTTTTCCACAGCACTTTGGATTCCTCTAGCTGAGCAACGTAACTCCAGCCAAGGAGTATGGTGGGAATTTAGAATTACCCCTCCCTGTGCCAGGTATGGAGGAAAACAGGTGGGTTAAAGGGGAAAATGGGAGCCTAAAGACAGCAATTAACGAGCCCAGTTCAAATCAGGGTGCATCTTCTGCAAGCCCTCTGAGATGCTTGAAACAGTGTTCCACATCAGGCAAGGACCCAGAGTAGCACTGAGTGATTTAAGAGCACATTTGCTTGGAATTTATGGCTGTGGGATATACATTAACTGCAGGAGTAATTAGGAGGGAGAGGGGGATGTCAGTATCTGTTTATGTCATGGCTTTTCTTCACCTGAGCAATGCATCTGTGCTGGAAGAGAAGCACAGCTGGGTGTTCCAAGTTCCTAAATCCACGTGCCATGCAGGTGAGATCAGCCCTCTGCTGCCAGCTCACCTCTGCAGAAATTGTATCAGCACCCAGTGGTGACACAGCCCTGAGTTACAATAGTGAGATTTTGCTCTCTGGACATATAAGGAAGCACTCAGTGTAGGAAAAGTAGTTTATAATAGGAAGGTTTATTCCTATTTATTCCTATTTATTAATGACTAGGTTTATTCCTAGTCAGCAGAGGTATTCCTCAAGAAATCCTTATTGGCCAGCAATAACTCACCAACTTTGGCAGAGTTTGCTGCCACCCCTCAAACCACTTGCTCTTCAGTGTAAACCAATGCTTTGAGAGGTGCTTTAGTACCAGCCCATCCTTAAAACCACGTTCAGTAACACTGAGATCACCTGGGCTGCCAACAAAAGCTTTGACCACTGAAACTCCCCATTCTCACAGAGCTCCTGCCACAGGTTGCTTAAAATAATATTAAAATATAACATAAGCAGTACCTGATTTGCATCTCTGTGATTATGCCTATATAATCCTATCCTTGTTCATGCTGCTGGTGGATTACACACCTTCATCTTTCCCCTTCAACCACATGAAATAATTCACATATGAGAATCTGCTTCACCCTTCTCATTTATATGATTTCCTAACTACTTTTAGTTTAGCAATGAAGATAAAAATCCATTACTGCCTTCCACTGCATAGTGGAATTAAGTGTTTTGCAATGTAAATCTCCACTGTTTGACCATGTTCCTGTTACAAACCACCAAATAAAACACTCTGAATTTGAGATTAGTCCTCCTATGACAAAATCTGAACCATAAAACTATTTTGCTATTGATTTCAGAACTGCACGGTAGCTGCAACTCACAGACACAGGATCTAAGTGCTATTAGAAAAAAAAAAAAAAAGAGGAAAGAAAGAAGGTAGTTTCACTACTAAATCTTCATACAAGTGGTTTCCTCCTTTCTGCATTCAAATTGATTTTCTTTCTTTTGGCATGTGAAGAGCCAGATGAATCCTTTGACTCAATGCCCAAGAGTGAAATGGCACCAGCAGCAGCAGAGAAGCTCTCAGGGCACGAGACGTGTGACAACATTTTAATCACTGACAAAAAGAGGCTTCAAGGCAGCTACTCCGTTAGTGTTTGCTGGTTTTAAGTGAGATTTACTGGTTTTGAGTTTTTATGTCTATAAAAAACATATCCATGTCTATAAATAGCACAGATATAAATATATATGTATGGTTCACGTACATTTGGGGATGTTTTATTGGTGGAAATTTCCCTCTCTGCCAAAGATCAGGCAGTCCCCAGTTAGTATCAAGTGCAGTGCTGTTCAATCAGGTGTTTGTTTATCCAAACGAGCACATAGGATTTTCAGTGAAACCTTAAAAATATTTATTTTTCATGAACAGTTCCAGCAAACTTTGAGATTTAATCTGTGATGTGCCCAGCTGGCCACCCCACTCATTTTTTTAAGTCTCAAAACACAAAAGAACGTGTTTGTTCTACAGGAGATGATGATGATGATGGGGTTTTGGTCTGGCTAACAATTCAAGAAGTGAAACCATTCTGATGTCATATGCAAGGAAGTCAGTGTGAAGGGGACTTTAGGCCATAGAATAGTATAATAAATAAAATAAATTTTTTAAAAATTTCCAAATCTGAGAGTTTGGTAGGTGTTTGGATGCACCATCCAAGCAATACTCTCACATATCCTATTAACCTACAAATCTGTCTGTGCCTAAGACAGTCAGATCACTGCAGAGCACGGCTGTAGTATCACAATGAAAAAGCAGAGGAAAATTAAAAAAAAAAAAAAAGAGAAGAAAAAAAAAAGAAGAAGAAGAGAAGCCCATAGATGAGACCGCCAAAGTTCAGCTGGTGAATTGTTGCTTAACAGACTCTGACCATAATAACCCGTCACTGAACCTTGCCTGCATTCTCAGCAGCTATGAAGCTATTTTTAACAGCCAACAGCTTGCATTTAAGAAATACACCTCTTCACCCAAAAATATTCACAGCGAATGGCAACATCCACGCCCGGCTCGATCCCGGGTGGGATGCGCTGCCGGGATGGAATGGCTCTTTCGGGAAAGCCCCTTTGCGAGTGTCTGCGGTCCCCGAGCCGCCGAGCCCCCGCCACCCGCGGCTGCGGGACGTGCCCAGCGCGGGCAGCGGCAGCGCCCG